>JBBMKA010026340.1:0-26148 GCA_037833695.1 Sechiopsis laciniata | reverse complement strand
CTCAACTTAAATGACATTAAACCACTAAACAAACATGCTCAATTCTCCATTTTAATATCTTAACACCAACAACCAAATAGTCAAAATCCATAACTTAAATAAGATTATATCTTTAGCCAAACACCATTCTTCTTCTTCAATTGGGTGAGACCTAAATACAAAACAATGAGAATTAAGTAAGTAACTCACATGGGCTATGACAATCACCACCGGCGACGGCGGCGCCACCTCTCCGCGAATCGACGGCGACGAGACCCACAAACCCAAGCTAGCTTGCACGAGCAAAAGAACTTCCCGCAACTCTGCTCCAACGATGACTCGCGCGCGGCTGCCACGAACACTGATGACGACTCTCTCGGTGGCAACAACCCGACGGCGCTGCTTGAACCACGGCTGTGGCAAACCCACACTGACGAAGACGCTTGCGCACCACGACTCTGACTCGCGACGGTAGCAGCGCAGCTCCCACGACGGTGAAGAAGACGCGCCGGCGGACTGCTCGAACAACGGCAAGCTGACGCGCGAAGACCCACCCAAACCGAACCTCAAACCCACGATGAGGACTCGTGGCAGCAAACTCGAACAATCTCCGTGCGAACCCAGTTGTCGGCGACGACGCAGATGAGCTCCGGCGACTAAACCCATAGAACAAGCAACTCACGGAGAAGAAAAATTACTAGGCATGGAGGATCCTCGGTGGAGAAGATGAATGAACAGTAACTTAGGGTTTTCCAATCTCAAAATTCACTTAAATATCTAAGCCTAAAATGACCAATAAGCCCCTCCTTTTGAACATAACTTCAAAGATACCATTAGCTTGCAAATATAACTTAAATAACTCCTCTTTTATCTTTAATAAAAACTAAAACATGGGGTTATTACACTTTGTTAATAAAATAATAAAAGAAACAATTTTAGCACAAGATTATTAATCGAATACTCTAACCAACAAAGTTAATAGGCATTTGGTTTCAAAATTTATTAGGGAAACAATTTCAACGAGAAAAGAGTGATGGAGTGTTTAAGAAAGAAATTATGTAGTGAAGTAGAAAGGTGTTATGTCATTTTTTAAGCAAAGTTCAAAAAAAGTAGCTGGCCTACGCTTCGCGTTATTAGCACGACGCTCTAACCAACTAAGTTAATAGGCCTTTGGTTTCAAAATTTATTAGGAAAACAATTTTAACGAGAAAAAGGTGAAGTGTTTCAGAAAGGAAGTATGTAGTGAAGTAGAAAGGTGTTATGTCGTTTTTTAAGCAAAGTTAAAAAAAAGTAGTTGGCCTATGCAGGTCTCAAACCTACAACCTTCGCATTATTAGCACGACGCTCTAACCAACTGAGCTAATAGGCCTTTGGTTTCAAAATTTATTAGGAAAACAATTTTAACGAAAAAAGGAAGTAGAAAGGTGTTATGTCATTTTTTAAGCAAAGTTAAAAAAAAAAGTAGATAGCCTAAGCAGGTCTAGAACCTGGAACCTTCGCGTTATTAGCACGACACTCAAACCACTAAGTTAATAGGCCTTTGGTTTTAAAATTTATTAGGAAAACAATTTTAACGAGAAAAAGGTGATGAAGTGTTTCAGAAAGGAAGTATGTAGTGAAGTAGAAAGGTGTTTTGTCATTTTTTAAGCAAAGTTCAAAAAAAGTAGTTGGCCTATGCAGCCTGCGACCATCGCGTTATTAGCACGACACTCTAACCAACTGAACTAATAGGCCTTTAGTTTCAAAATTTATTAGGGAAACAATTTTAACAAAAAAAGGAAGTAGAAAGGTGTTATGTCATTTTTTGAGCAAAGTTAAAAAAAAAAAAGTAGATAGCCCTCAGGTCTCCAATCTGGAACCTTCGCGTTATTAGCACGACACTCTAAACAACTGAGCTAATAAGCCTTTAAATTTAAAACTTATTAAGGAAACAATTTTAACGAGAAAAAGGTGATGAAGTTCAGAAAAGAGATGGCCTATGCAGGTCTCGGACTTGCGACCTTCGCGTTATTAGCACGACGTTTTAACCAACTGAGCTAATGAGCCTTTGTTAATAAAGTAATAATAAAAGAAACAATTTTAGCACAGTGTTTCAGGAAGGAAGTATGTAGTGAAGTAGAAGGTGTTATGTCATTTTTTAAGCAAAGTTCAAAACAAGTAGCTGGCTTATGAAAGCACAACGCTCTAACCAACTGACCTTGATGAAGTGTTAAAAGTAGTTGGCCTATGCAAGTCTCGAACCTGCGACCTTTGCGTTATTAGCACAACGCTCTAACCAACTAAGCTAATAGGCCTTTGTTTTCAAAATTTATTAGGGAAACAATTTTAACGAAAAAAAGGTGATAAAGTTTTTTAGAAAGAAAGTATGTAGTGAAGTATCAAGGTGTTATGTCATTTTTTAAGCAAAGTTAAAAAAAAAAAAAAAAGTAGCTAGCCTATATAGGTTTCGAGCCTGGAACCTTTGCGTTATTAACACAACACTCTAACCAACTGAGCTAATAAGCCTTTAAATTTAAAATTTATTAAGGAAACAAATGTAATGAGACAAAGGTGATGAAGTTCAGAAAAGAGTTGGCCTAAGCAGGTCTCGGACTTGCAATCTTCACGTTATTAGCACTTTAACCAACTGAGCTAATGGGCATTTGTTAATAAAATAATAAAAGAAATAATTTTAGCACTTCGTTATTAACCGAATGCTCTAACCAACAAAGTTAATAGGCATTTGGTTTCAAAATTTATTAGGGAAACAATTTTAATGAGAAAAATGTGATGAAAGGTGTAATTAACGAGAAAATGGTGATGAAGTCTTTCAGAATGGAAGTATGTAGTGAAGTAGAAAGGTGTTATGTCAATTTTTAAGCAAAGTAGTTGGCCTATGCAAGTCTTGAACTGCGACCTTCGCGTTATTAGCACGACGCTCTAACCAACTGAACTAATAGGCCTTTGGTTTCAAAATTTATCAAGGAAACAATTTTAACGAAAAGAGGTGATGAAGTGTTTCAAAAAGAAATTATGTAGTGAAGTAGAAAGGTGTTATGTCATTTTTTTAAGCAAAGTTAAAAAAAAAGTAGCTAGCCTATGCAAGTCTCGAACCTGAAACTTTCGCGTTAAAAGCACGAAACTCTAACCAACTAAGCTAATAGGGCTTTGGTTTCAAAATTTATTAGAGAAACAATTTTAAGGAGAAAAAGGTGATGAAGTGTAAAGTAGTTGGCCTATGCAGGTCTTGAACCTGCGACCTTTGCATTATTAGCACGACACTCTAACCAATTGAGCTAATAGGCGTTTGGTTTTAAAATTTATTAGGGAAACAATTTTAACGTCAAAAGGTGATGAAGTGTTTCAGAAAAAATTATGCAGTGAAGTAGAAAGGTGTTATGTCATTTTTTAAAAGCAAAGTTAAAAAAAAGTAACTGGCCTATACAAGTTTCGAACCTGAAACCTTCGCGTTAAAAGCACGACACTCTAACCAACTAAGCTAATAGGACTTTGGTTTCAAAATTTATTAGAGAAACAATTTTAAGGAGAAAAATGTGATGAAGTGTAAAGTAATGGCCTATGCAGGTCTCGAACCTGCGACCTTCGCGTTATTAGCACGACGCTCTAACCAACTGAGCTAATAGGCCTTTGGTTTCCAAATTTATTAGGGAAACAATTTTAACGAACAAAGGTGATGAAGTGTTTCAGAAAGAAATTATGTAGTAAAGTAGAAATGTGTTATGTCATTTTTTTAAGCAAAGTTAAAAAAAAAAGTAACTAGCCTATGCAAGTCTCGAACCTGAAACCTTCGCGTTAAAAGCACGACTCAGGACTTTGGTTTCAAAATTTATTAGGGAAACAATTTTAAAGAGAAAAAGGTGATGACGTAAAGTAGTTGGTCTATGCAGGTCTCGAACCTGCGACCTTCACGTTATTAGTATGATATTTTAACCAACTGAGCTAATAGGCCTTTAGTTTCAAAATTTATTAGGGAGACAATTTTAACGAAAAAAGGTGATGAAGTGTTTCAGAAAGAAATTATGTAGTGAAGTAGAAAGGTGTTATGTCATTTTTTTAAGCAAAGTTAAAAAAAAAGTAGCCAGCCTATGCAAGTTTCGAAATTGAAACCTTCGCGTTAAAAGCACGACACTCTAACCAACTAAGCTAATAGGACTTTAGTTTCAAAATTTATTAGGGAAAAATTTTCAAGGAGAAAACTGTGATGAAGTGGTTCAGAAAGGAAGTATGTAGTGAAGTAGAAAGGTGTTATGTCATTTTTTAAGCAAAGTTCAAAAAAAGTAGTTGGCTTATGCAAATCTCGAACCTATGACCTTCACATTATTAGCACGATGCTCTAACCAACTGAGCTAATAGGCCTTTGGATTCAAAATTTATTAGGGAAACAATTTTAACGAAAATTGATGATGAAGTGTTTCAGAAAGAAATTATGTAGTAAAGTAGAAAGGTGTTATGTCATTTTTTAAGCAAAGTTAAAATAAAATAGCTAGCCTATGCTTCGCGTTATTAGCACGACACTCTAACCAACTGAGCTAATAAACCTTTAAATTTTAAATTTATTAAGGAAACCATTTTAACAAGAAAAAGGTGATGAAGTTCAGAAAGGAGTTGGCCTATGCAGGTCTTGGACCTGCGACCTTTGCGTTATTTACACGACGCTTTAACCAACTGAACTAATAGGCCTTTGTTAATAATGTAATAAAAGAAACAATTTTAGCACATCGTTATTAACCAAATGCTCTAACCAACAAAGTTAATAGGCATTTGGTTTCAAAATTTATTAGGGAAACAATTTCAATGAGAAAAAGGTGATGAAGTGTTTCAGGAAGGAAGTATGTAGTGAAGTAGAAAGGTGTTATGTCATTTTTTAAGCAAAGTTAAAAAAAAAGTAGCTGGTTTCGAACCTGGAAGTATTAAAAGTAGTTGGCCTATGCAGGTCTCAAACTTGCAACCTTAGCGTTATTAGCACGATGTTCTAACCAACTGAGCTAATAGACCTTTGGTTTCAAAATTTATTAGAGAAAAAATTTTAACGAAAAAAAGGTGATGAAGTGTTTCAAAAAGAAAGTATGTAGTGAAGTAGAAAGGTGTTATGTCATGTTCTAAGCAAAGTTAAAAAAAAAAAAATTAGCTAGTCTATACATGTCTCGAACCTGGAACCTTTGCGTAATTAGCACGACACTCTAACCAACTGAGCTAATAGACCTTTAAATTTAATATTTATTACGGAAACAATTTTAACGAGAAAAAGGTGATGAAGTTCAGAAAGGATTTGGCCTATACAGGTCTCGGAACTGCGACCTTCACGTTATTAGTACAACGCTTTAACCAATGTAGCTAATAGGCCTTTGTTGGCCTATGCAGGTTTCAAACCTATGACTTTTGGATTATTAGCACGACCTTCTAACCAACTGAGCTAATAGGCTTTTGTTTTTAAAATTTATTAGGGAAACAATTTTAACAAAAAAAAAAAAAAGGTGATGAAGTGTTTCAAAAAGGATGTAGTGAAGTAAGGTGTTCATTTTTTAAGCAAAGTTCAAAAAGGAGTTGGCTTATGCAGATCTCTAACTTGCGACCTTCACATTATTAGCACAATGCTCTAACCAACGGAGCTAATAGGCCTTTGTTTTTAAAATTTATTATGAAAACAATTCTAACAAAAAAAAAAGGTGATGAAGTGTTTAAAAAAGGATGTAGTGAAGTAAGGTGTTCATTTTTTAAGCAAAGTTCAATAAAAAAGGAGTTGGCCTATGCAAGTCTTAAACCCGTGACCTTCAAGTTGTTTGCACAGCACTTTAACCAACTGAGTTAATAGGTCTTTGATTTAAAAGTATAAAAGAGAAATAATTGGAATAAGAAAGTGTGGATTGTTTATGTAAGTGAAGTAGAAAAGTTAAACGTATGCTATACAGCAAAGTTCACAAATTAATTGGCTCATGCAAGTTTTGAAACCTACGCGTTTTTAGCACAACGCTACCAACTAATTTAATAGACCTTTGATTGAAAAAATAATAATAACAATTTCAACTGGAAAAAAAGTGATGAGATGTTTCACAAAAGATGTCTTTTTACAGTGAAGTATAAGGATTTGACCTATGCCAACCTAAGCAAAGTTTTTATAAAAAAATTCATTTGGCATGTAAGTCTCAAATCTAAGATTCTTTATGAGCACAAAAGCTATAATATATGACCTCACAATCTTGTTACCCGCACAAAAGCTATTAGAATACCAAATATTTTAGTGACGCACTAATTTCATTGTTTGATAGTAATTCAATTCAAGATTATGGTCACAAGTTTGATCTCAAGAATTTGTATTTGACTCTCATTTATTTGAGAGCAGTGATAATACTGTCTAAAGAGTTTGCGATTTTCCTCCCATAACTTGTACTCAAAAAAAAAAAAAAAAAAACCAAACCAAACCAAACGTTTGTAGATTATTTTTATGAGTTTTCAAATTTAGTTTTAGTTATATAACTAAATACGATGTAGTTTTTTTGAATTAAAAAATATATATTAACCCAATTAAACAACTTAAAAGTGCGAATTCAATCATTTAATATAAACAAAACAACATTTTGCTCATTATTCGTCGATTAAATCACCCAGTTCAAAATTTTGTTAACTAATTATAGTAGTGTTAGTTTACATAAAGATGCAATAAACATGACCGATAGTTCACAACTCAACTGTCATAAAAAAGAACATGGTTCACATCTTATCAAATCAAACAGTCAATATTGTCAAGATTCAAGAAATGGTTGTGTGATTCTATAAACCAAACCTCAACCGATTTGATGATCATGAAGAAAGGATAAATAATGAGCAGCATTGACAAACAGGCGAGCAAAGGCTGGCTGGTCCTCGATAAGCAACCCGATACAAAAGGTTGAAATTGCAACAACATTCACATAGGATTACAAGCTTGAAAGAACAGAATTGCAGGTAAATAACCTCAACAGCTTATGCTCATTTGAACTCAAGAGGAATGAAAGAAAATTTTGCTTTGCACAATTATTTCTTGTATCCTACAATCAATTACTGTGTATTGTACATGAATTTTTTCTGAGGAATACAAAAGAATAGGATACACAGATATACAACTATTGATATTCACCAAATATATTTTCTATCAAAAATCAACTAGTCTAAATTGTAATTGTTTTCAACTTTCTTAAGAAGATCTTAAACCTCTATCACTTCTCTCCGGGTACTAGAAAACCGTGTGATTTCTGTTAAAGCTAAGCGAAACAAGGGGATAGCTGCAATGAAGATGGAAAGATACAGTATGATAAACACATTGTCCCAACTGCTACTGGAAACATAGCCTACCATTAGAGGCCCAATAGCTGCCCCAATAGATCCAGTACCATCGATGATTGCGGTCACGGTTGCTAAAGCTCGAGAATTCCCTCTAATCGTACTCTGAGTACCGAGATCAGCAGCAACAGCTGTTGAAATAAGCGAGTACGGGCCATTGACTAGTAATCCCGAAAGAAACATCAAACAGGCGTTGGTGACTATGGAAATGCTCCCATAATCATTGTAGAGAAATAGAGCAGGAATCGAGAGCATTAGGAATGTTATTGAAGTAACTGCACGAGCATCAATCAAATCAGAGATTAATCCTGCTAATGTTCCACCAAAAACACCTCCAAGGTCGAACATCATTGAGAGCATGCCGGCCGCTTCATGATCTAAATGCTTACCAGCAACAGCTATCACAAAAGAAAATGACTAGATTTAGAATATGACTTCAAGATAAACAGAGGTTGAGACTTCAATTTTATATATCATTGAATTGAGTTTCTGTACAACTAGTGTCGTGCTAGGCTATTGCTTCTGGCATAAAGGTAGCCTTCTAAAATTTTCTAAGACATTCATTCTAAAATTTCATTTCAAATGATAAATTCATTCCTTAGCAATAAGAAACAAGTACCTGTGTGGCTGATGTAAAATGGCAACCAGTAAAGAAAAGTGTAAACGACGAACTTCGAAAAGAAGAGACAGATCGCAAATGGTGCAACACCTGGTAACCTCCATGCCTCTAAGAAACCAATTGCAGCCATGGAATGTGAATTCTCAATCAGCCCTACCTTCTCTAAATCTCTACTTGCTAAATTTTCGACTGTCCTCCCGTCAGCTTTCGATTCAGAATCTCTACTCGCCAAATCTTCGGCTGCCCTCTCGTCAGTTTTCGATTCAGAATCTCCACTCGCCAAATCTTCGACTGATCTCCTGTCAGCTTTCGATTCAGTCTCTCCAACCGTAACATGGGGTTCAAATCCAATGTCGTTTGGACTAACAACTAGAAACAGAAAAACAAAAAAGCCAACAAAAATCACCAAAGCTCCAGGTACCACAAACGACCAACCCCATCCAAGTTTCAAAACCCCGGAAGCGACAGCCGATCCAATGATGTTTCCAATCGAAGTATGTGAATTCCATAACCCCATTTTCAGTCCCCTGTTTTCTCTCCCACACCAATTTCCTACAATTGCCACCACACATGGCCATCCAATCGACTGAAACAGACCACACACAACTTGAACACAAATGAAAAACCACAATGTATGAATCTTCAACCAATACCCTAACCCAAATAGCATGGTAAAAATGCCACTACCCACCATCCCAAAAACAAGAAACAACCTCAAGTCAATTCTGTCACCAACATGTCCTGCAAAATACATTCCAATGGCATATGCAGAAAGAAATGCAAGATCAAGCTTCCCAAGCAACTGGGTGCCATCAGTGCCATTAAAAGGAGCCCACCCTGACCCAGTTCCATTCGAGGCCAAAATGTTCGAAGAATTCGCCAGCGGCCCAAGCACACTCTTGACGATGCTTGGCGGCTTTCTCGAGACGTGGAACGACGCATATGCAACGTATGTGATTAATAGAACAAATGTACTATGAAAAGCTAAAGTTCTGTGCGGAGGTCTAAGGTTTGGGAACCAATCAAAGACTGGAGCAACAGTGCATGTGGATGGCATCGTAACTGATAAAATCAAGCACAGAACACAAAAGAAGAACTAACGAAAACCCTAGAACAGTTTCAAGTTGAGCGCAAATGAATCAAAATCATTGTAATATGTACAAAAGAACAAAAAATTGAAGAAACCCTAACAATTTGAACCTGAAATGTGAAGAAGCAGAGCAAGAACGGAAGATTTCAGTGTATGATTTCAGAAAACCAGAAAGAAATAGAGCCCTAAATCAGACACTGAAATTTCTGGGAAATGAATTAAGAAATTGCGAGATGTAAGATTTTGAGCAGTTTTATTGCTTCGGAATCAAGATTCAGATTACCTAACCCTAGGGTTCCGTCGTTGAAGAACATCCAATCTTTCAGTTTCTTCATCGCCGACGATTACCGGTTTCTGTTTCCTGTTTCTGTTTCTGTTTTCGTTTCAGTTTCAGTTTAGGTTTCGAAAATGAGTTGGTTAAATTATACAAAACAAATACTCTCATAATCTGCCTTTAAATTTTAAAAAATAATTTAATCTTTTTTAAGTTCCAATTTATTTTAATCATTTCATAAAAATATTTTTATATTTATGTTAGCACGTTTGAAAGGAGATTTTTATGGACTAGTTGCACCAAAAAACTTATTTGGATATAATATTTTTATAGAGAAATTAGAGACAATAAATTTTTCTGATGTGAATTTGAAATAAGAAATTATTTTAAATAATTAAAAATAAATGATTAGAAATGAATGTTTAACCTCAAAAAAAAAATGAAGTGAGTAGTTAATGAATTATTTGAGTAGTTAGAAATTAATGATTAAAAATGATAAATTATTTTAAATAGTTTGAAATAAATGATTAAACATAAGTGATTAAAATGAGAAGTTATTTTTAGTCGTTAAAAATGAAGAATTGTTTTTAGTAGGTACAATAATTCATTTGGATATAATTTTTTTTAGTAATAGTTAGTAAATACTAATTCTAAATATTATTTAAAACTGGCAGACAAACACCCCTAATGTCTTATATATGCATATCCAACAAATTATGTTGTTATATGATGAAAATTGTCAGCTTAATTTTGGTAGATTAAGAGTAACACAAATTTATACTTTATTTTTTTCTTAAAAAAAGTTATAATTAATTTTGGTAGATTAATTTAGATTAAAATACTATTTTGGTCCCTCAACTATCATCAAAGTTCCATTTTGATCCCTGGACTTTCAAAAGTACAAATTTGGTCCCTCAACTATCATAAAAGTTCAATTTTGATCCCTAAACTTTCAAAAGTTCAAAATTGGTCCCTCAACTTTGTAGAAAGCTTAAAAATAGTCCTTTATTTCAAAATTTTCTAACGTCCATTTATTAACTGATGATGTGTAAAAAAAAAAAAAAAAAAAATGGTAAATGGATTTTATCTAAACATAATTAAAATAAAATTAAATAAAAATCTTGTAGCTTGCTTCATCAACATCGAAACTCTCATTTTCTTTGACTTTTTTGTTAACCCTTCAACCTTATCAGAGGTCAATAATTCAACCAAAATTGAACTCGGAAGGTGAGCAAGCCTCATTGTTAAGCTACAAAAAGTGGGTTAATCCAACTAATCTTACTTGCACAATCGAAAGAGCCACTGGTTTATCTCTCCATCGCGCGACAAGAAAAAAAGCTCCATTGTTAAGCTTTTGAAATTTGGCTTTCATGGAGGAATTCGAGGAAGAAATTTCGTTGTTTGAGCCACTACACATATCCAACTTCAGCAAGATTTAAACCCCACAGAAAAATAAAAACCTATACAAATAAAAAAAAAAAAAAAAAAGTTTGAATGATGAGTTTAAGAAAAATCCATGGTATTTATTAGAATTTTACCTCAAATCTTCCATAAAAAACGAAGTTGTAAGCAAAATTTTCCACTAGCCTATCAATACAAATTGTAGACAAGTCCAGAAGAAGAACTAAATCTAAAAATACTCTTCTCCCTCCTCTTCTTTATTTTTTTTTTCTTTTTTTTTTTAATTTATGTTTCTTCTCACCCAATACTCTGTTTTTTAGAGAACAATGACCAGAATATTAGAAGTAATTTTAATTGAGCATTTTAGGCTTTGAATGTGAGTTTGACTCTAAGAGCTTTAAATCAGAAAGACAAAACTTCTAATAGTGGTTCGGAAGTGGCTAACTTTCCTCAAATAATGTAGAAGGGTTAAAAAAAAGGTTGAAGAAAATGAGGGTTTGGATGTTGATGAAGCAAGCTAGAGGATTTTTTTTTTTTTTTTTTTTTTTTTTTTAATTCTGTTTAGATAAAATCCATTTACTATTTTTTATTTTTTACACATCATCAGTTAACAAAGTAGAAAAATTTGAAATGAGGGACTATTTTTAAGTTTTCTACAAAGTTGAGGGACAAATTTTAAACTTTTGAAAGTTTATGGACCAAAATTGAACTTTTATGATAGTTGAGGAACCAAATTTTGACTTTTGAAAGTTTAGGAACCAAAATGAAACTTTGATGATAGTTGAAGGACTAAAATAGTATTTTAACGTACAAACTTCAATTGCTAATTTTCTTTTATTTAATACTTGAGTTTTAAATTTATAACATCTGGAATACTATGTCATTAGAGTTGGATTCTTATTAGCACTTATTAAAATTAAATATTTAAGAATTTTTAAAAAAAATAATAAATACTTAATAAAATTGTTGTGTGCAAATTATTCTTATGAAATAATGTTTTTTAGCCTAAAAAGTTTGAAAATGGATGAGTTAGTCTCTGGTTTCTGAGTACATGTCAATCACAATTGTATACATTTTGACAATATTGGAGTAAATAATGTTAATAAAGTATACGTCAAACTATCATAAAATGTGTTTTTTAAAATAGAAAAAAAAATCATAAAATATATAGATTCAAATTTGCTAAGATCCAAAAACTGTTTGTTGAACTAATACAAATTGAAATGAGTGCTAACATCCATCCATCCAGACATATACACACACACATACATACATACATACACATACATATACATACATATACATACATATATATAGATACATACACACATACATACATACACATACATACATACATATACATACATATACATACATACATATCATACATATACATACATATATATACACACATACATATAGATATACACATATACATACATATATATATACACATACATATAGATATATACATATACATACATATATATATATGGCAAAATCCCTACAATGCAAACACAATGATGCAACTTCTTTATTAATTTTTTTTACAGGAAGATTTGGGCTGCACCCACTTTAAGAACCACACACAATAAAAAAAAAAAAATTATAAGTAAAAATGTATTATTAAAAAAAAAAAAAATTATGACTCTCAAAAAGTCACATCAGCGGATGCAGTCACGAGGTGCAGCCATGTCTACACCTAAATCCTTCTCTTTTTTTTAAATGATACAATGGTCAATTGTAGTTCAATATATATATATATATATATATATAGTTATAAATTACAATAACTAAAATTATTATATAATAAATTTTGTATTTGTATTTAATGAAATTTTTTATGTCAAAAAAAAAAAAATGAGACATGATATGAATTAAATCGTGCTCTATATTTTAAATTTGAATAAATTAATAGACTAAAACGTAACTATTTAAAAATTGATAAAGTGAGTGATAGGTATTCTGATTTTTGGCAAGCAACATTAATGTATTTGGTCATGGCTTCCAATCCTTCACTCTCAATTATTGTAATCTTAAAAAATAAAAATAAAAATCTGATTTTTATATATTTTTTATTGTTTGAATGAAGTTTATTGTTTTTTTAAAAAAGCAAAATAATTAAAAGGAGTACCATCATTTCAACAGGTGAGATAATGACCAAATTTATTTTAAATTTTTTGAAAAACAATTCAAGTAATTAACCACAAAAAGCTTACATATATAGAACACTATTAATCTCAAAGAAATGAGAATTAAATATTAATTTTTAAGATCAGTTATTATGGAGTTAAAATGAATTATTACATAAAAATTAAATCAAGACACACCAACCCTTACCTAGGTTTACGGAAGAAAAACAAGTTTAAAAATGTTAGTAGAGGGGTCACTAATTCATATAAACAATATTTCATAACAAACATTCATTAATTTAATTAAAGATAAAGTTTATATTTATTAATTTTCTATCTCCAACATGAATTTGTGGCCAAATTCTTCACAGCCACAGGCACAGCAACAACAAATTTCCTCCAAAAGCTCATTTTCAAAAGCTATGGCGACATGACACCTCGGAACTTAATTTTCTTTATGGAATAGAAAACCTTTGAAATCATAACCCTTTTTCAAATACAAAAGGCTATGGATAATAATTACAATAAAGTTTTTTAAAAAAGGAGGAAAATTAATAAATAATATACATGGGTATAGTGTAACACCACGAAGTCCCCATTCTGATGAATTATTGAATTTCCATTGAAACCCCTTCATTGAATTTCAAATCACAGAGCTCTGAATTGAATTGGGTGTTCTTCAAATTTCATCATAATCCATACGAACCATCCATTTTTCCCCAGAACCCAAATGGGTTCGAGCTGTAGTCGTATGGGGTCGCGCCCTTCTCGCTCCCGAGATTGCCGCACCAACAACCGCTCCAATTTCTGCGGTGCTTCCTCGACTCATCAGGTCATTTATCTTGTCCTTTCTTGTTCACCCTTTTTCCCATTTATTGCTATTCTTTGTGATTTTGAGTGTATTTTGTCTTTGGAATCTTGTTTGGATAATCTGGGGTTGGTTATTTTCATGTCAAAGATTGACCCTGGTTAGCATCTTTTGGTTGGAGTTGTTTATTGGTTTCGTTTGATTCAAGTATTGTTCCCATTTCTTGCGATTCTTGGTGATTTTAGTGTATTTCATCTTTGGAATATTGTTTGGATAATCTGGGGTTGGTTATTTTTATGTTAGAGGTTGACCCGGTTACCATCTTGTGATAGGAGTTGTTTATTGGTTTCGTTTGATTCAAGTCTTGTATCCGTTTGGTGTGGTTTTTAGTTAGCTTGAACTTCTGGGGTTGGTTTTGGATGAGTTTTGATCTGCTAAGAAGTGAAGAAGATCGGTGAATCTCACGGGAAATAGGTCCAAAACTTCTGTAGCCTTTGTAATATGCTTTCTATTTGTTTTGCTGTTTGGTTTTGGATGATGTTTTTGTTTATTGTTGATGGGTGATGATCACTATCCGATTATCTGGTGTTTTAATATTGAATCCTGCAAAAGTTGTTTGGTCATTGGTGGTTGGGGAAGATTGAAATCTCGAGTGCCTCTCTGTTTCCTGCTTTACCAATCCTAAATAAATGATCATTCAAGTGTTGGATTATGTTACAATTTTTTGTACTTCCTTTCAAAATTTCAGGTTTTTCAATTGATATTGCTGTGTAAAGTTTTTTTTTTGTTTAATTTGCGTGCAAGGCATGCAAAGTGATCATCCGGGACATATAATGCGAATTGGCATTTTTTTTAATAGTCTTTGAAAGAGTTGTTCTACTAGTCATTCTGTTTGCTCTTTAATTTAGCCTCATTGCTTATCGTTGAGAACAATGAATATATTGCGAATATCAAACAATACTTAGGCTAACAACTTAAGCTTTCGCTTTTCTGTATAGTTATAATTTAACATGGTATCAACCTTGGAATTTCTAAGTTCAAGTATTTGCAATGTGATTCCACTTCATTTCTTACTAATAGTCCTTGTGTTGGGCTGTATGTTATAAATAATTTATTGAAAAGAAAGTGGAGTTAATGCAATAGCTCAAGCTTTTGATTTAGTGATAATTTAACACCATTGCATAAAAGTTATTTTGATGGTCTTTATGGCTATGCTCATAAAATGTTATTTTGATGCGCTTTATGGCTATGCTCTTTATGGAGGTTACTTTTAAGATTTAACAAGCTTAGATGACCCATTAAGTCTTAAGCTGACACCTATTTTTAATAGATGGAAGATTCTACAGCTCAATTTCTTGTCCACCCGACAGTACATCAACATTGTAATCACAACATCAATGAAGTTCAACTCCCCACAAATGGATCTATAAGAATGGTTCCTCCAAGTGTAAGCACTTATTCAGAGAATTCCTATGAGAACGACGTTGCACTCAGTGAGGAGCAGTGTGCTGTAGATGGTTCAAGAAATATTGATATCAATGTTCATGGAAAGTGTTTGTCTCAAAATAAAGAATTAGCTCCTCTTCAACAGGTTAGTGCAGATTACAGTCATGATGAATCTCATAGGTATAGTAATCCTTCCAATGGTACTTCATTTAAAGGTCGTCAATCTTCCGAAGCAGTATCTGTAAATATTTTGGCTAACAAGGATGCAGTAAATGGCATTGATAGTTCAGTGGACAAGGGTGTGTCTCCAGTCTGCTCGAAGGTCATGTTTGCGGCAAGCAGTTCGACTACTCGAGAGGCTGGAGGCTTGGGTTCCAGTGAGCTGACTAGTTACATTCAAGAGGGCGGCTCAACAGCTTACCAGAACTCAGACTCTGAATCTTCTCCTTGTGGTTCCGATCTTCCATTAACTTTTCAATCTCTTGGTGATGAATCTTCTCAAGAGGTACCTTCAAATTTAGACACATTTGTGTCTAATGGCAGAGAGCTAGGCCAAGGAGATGCGGTTATGCCTGTTGATAGGGTCAGTTCCAATGTTTTTTCCACAAGTAGCATTGATTCAAGTTATCTTCAGACCAGAAGAAATAGCAGAAGAATGTTTTGGGATGCCTTTTCAAGACGTAGTTTCAGAAGACACGGTGAATCTCCGATTGTTGTCCCGTCTAATAACTTAAGTAATACAGGAGAAGACAGGTGGCTCCTTGATATAAGTGGTGATTTCACTGATGATGAAGTGAGTGGTGATTCAAGACATTTTTCCAGCAGAATTCACACCTTGAATGAACAACAAAGAAACTCAAGATCTCAGGTTACATTCTGAATGTTGACAATTATGAATTTCTTTTGATTATTAATACTTTATTTTTAGTGATCCTTTCTACTGACACAATAAAACTGTTTTTAGCTATTGTTATTATAACTGAGATCGATTTCATTTAGCAGTTCACTGAACTGAATGTTCTATATTTTCATTTTAAGTAGTTATAGAACCTAGTTGCAGTTTTCCATTGTGTTTATACCTAATTGGTTTTCAAATAGGTGCAGATATGGGAAAGACTACGTAATAGTCTCAGTGAAAACAGTCAGCAAAGTTTATCTTGCCCATCGGGGATTCACCCGGATGGTGCTTGCTCATGTGACTCATTCTCAAGGATAGAACATACGAGTACCCGTGCAAGCATATCGCGGATTATCATACTTGCTGAAGCATTATTTGAGGTAGTTTTCTGATAGGATCCAAGTTCTAGAACAAAAACATGCTATTGAAAATAGAAATATAAAGGATAAATGGATACAAACTAGCCAAGTTAGATAGGAACTTGGAACCTCCCTCTCTTAAGCCCAAAGTGTAATCACTCAATATTTGCATACCCCTCTCTAACTATTTGCTCATATGCCCCTCTAATATTCCTTAATTTCGTTAAGGGTCAATCCTATCACTTTCCCCCGGTCAATCCCTTCAATTTTAAGATGATATTGTGTTAAGTAAACCATACATCTTAACCATCATGTAGTGGCCTAGTGGTCAAAGGGGACCTTGGGTGCTTAAGGTGATGGGTTCAATTCATGGTGGTCACCTACCTAGGAATTAATTTCCTACGGGTTTACTTGGCGTCCACATGTTGTCAGGTCAGGCGGTATGTCCCGTGACGTAAGTCGAGGTGCGCGAAAACTGGCCTGGACAGTCATGGATATATAAAAAATAAAAAATAAAAAAAAGTAAACCATACATCTTCAGTATATGGGACAGTTCATACACTCTAATGCTGTATTTCAACAGTTATCTCACATCTTGTTCTCTGTGTATCTGCAGGTCTTAGATGAAATTCATGGCCAGCCTGTTTCTCTTGCCCTATCCTTGGTTTCACTTCCTGCACCAGAATCAGTGGTTGACTCTTTTCCTCTGAAGAACCACGAAAAGATGACTGATGGAGTGGATGAAATTGAGCAGTAGGTTTCCTCTTTCCATTAACTAAGTACTCAGTGTCTGTTACTAAGCATTGATATAGAATGTGATACAATCCTCTAAATCAATTTGGAATATTTTAGTTTACTTGTGTGTATGTTTAATTTCTAATTGGGGAATGTTTACAAATATTTGGTTAGATGCTACATTTGCCTGGCCGAGTACGAAGATGGTGATAAAATAAGAGTCCTTCCTTGCCACCATGAATATCATATGTCATGCGTCGATAAATGGTTGAAGGAGATTCACGGGTAATGTTGTGCCTTTACTTAAACTACTGGAGCTCGTTACCTATATTATGTCCTGCAATCTTTTTATGCATCAACTGATCTCCCTCTCACTGTATTTAACAGAGTATGCCCACTTTGTAGAGGTGATGTTCGTGCAGGCTCAAACGATGAATGTTCAGTTTCGAACTCTGAGATTCCAACAACGGTATGATAAATTGTACAGTTAGTGATAATGGTATTGGTAACAAAACTCTCGCATTATCCTGTTAATACTGGGGAATAATTGAATCCCCATGATTTAGTTTTTGTTAAAGGCATAAATATTGTATAAGCAGTTTCAGGAGAAATATATACACAAATGTTCACTGAGCTTAAAAATTTTAATGAATATATCTTGAAAAGCCTATTTGGTTTGAATGATTCAAACACTGGTACAATATGGCGGGACAACGCCAAACGAAAGAACTATAGTGAATCGAAAGCACATAAACAAGACAAGGAGGCAGTAATTTCAGCTGTCTCTGCTTACAATTTACAACTACTTCGCCATTGAAAGACCAGTGCTTGGTGTCCAAAATGGATTCTCATAGGCAGGATCGGATCTCATCTGCTGAGTAGTGTTCTTCAATGTGTCAGCAGAGAAGGGATTTTTTCGAAAGCACTCTGGGTTGTTACCGCTGTTGTTGAAGAGATTTGGCTGGCAGTTCTCATCGTCCTCAAATGTCGTCCACCGCATCGAGTTACTGCTGGTGCGCACTGTCTCACTTACTGCATTTTTCTTATTCTCTATATGATCTTTGAACTCTTTCTTCACGACATCAATTACAATGTCACCATGTCGATCGCACCATGACCTTTGGGACGCAAAATGAAGCAGTTAATCAAATTATTAACTTCCATGCCCTTTTTTTAGTTAATCAAATAGGTTCTATAACTATAAAATGGGGGTTGGGTCCTTACTTTGGAAAGAAGTTCTTGAGATCGGCTTTGTCAACGGGAAGTCTAGTGGAAATAGACTCAATTTGATCTTCCCTGAATTTGAAACTATATTTAGAAGGAGAAGAATACTGCAAAAATTGAAACTTTGAAAATCTTACGAGAATTTATGGTTGGGATTTGTGGTGTTGAGCTCTGTTTGGATTCGTGCAAGTTCTTTCTTTATCTTCTCGCCAATTGGACTCTCTGCAAGCTGAGTTGAATTCGAAGAACTCCAAAAAGCTTCACTGTCAGATCTTTCATGGAGTGGCAATGGAGCTGTCTCATCTGTTTCATCTCTCTTCCATTTCTTCAACCCATTGAAACCCCATTGTTTCTTTCCAGATTTGTTCATCCTTTCTTCGTAATCAGGACCATCATTTCCTCCGTCGTTGCCACCGCCACCGCCGTCATGTCCCTGAAACAGAGTCATAAAGGGTCGTCGTTTTGCCTTTTCCTCACTTATTTCCTTGTTTTTCGACACCGGAGTCGAATGGGTTTCGTTGGTATGATTTTCAGGATCGAAAATACTTTTCTCTTTTCTTTTCCTCTCTGATTTTTGTGATGTCCCAAAACTGAAAACAGACGCTGCTCCTTTTATCTGCTTCATACCCAACATATGCTTCGATCTTTTCTTCAAATTCGAGTTTGATTTCAGTGAAGTTTTTTCATCTCTCAAGTCAATAACTGACCACTCTTCTTCCGAATTCTCTTTCGGGTCAGCTACAATCACATCTCTGGGATCAATTTCGGCTCCTTGAACCTCCAATCTCTGAAGCAGAGGCGTCTTCGAAGAGTGATACTCATCTGCTGTAATACATTTCGCATATAGAAGCTCCTGATAAGTACAAAAAACCACAAAAGAAACTAACCCAATTAAAACAGAGTCCTTCAAGAAACAGAGTACACACATAAAACAGAGCTTTATGAACTACGAACCTGCAAGAACAGCAACTTATCTCTCAATATAACTTGGCATTCTTGTTCGGTCGGCGAAGTGATCAGAGTATCAAGCAAATGGGTTCTGAA
The DNA here is from genome assembly GCA_037833695.1 of Sechiopsis laciniata. NCBI lineage: Eukaryota > Viridiplantae > Streptophyta > Magnoliopsida > Cucurbitales > Cucurbitaceae > Sechiopsis > Sechiopsis laciniata. The sequence goes on along the minus strand of JBBMKA010026340.1, from coordinate 6,822 downwards.
ATCCGAAACTTCATTTTCGGCTAGAATACCTTCGTTGTGCAGACCCATCAGTTTGAGCATCTGGTGGAAGGAATCTTGCTGCCATTTGAGGTTATCGGATTGAAGCTTCGCCAGCTTCTGATCAGCCGCCGGCAAGCATCGTTTCTTGAAGTTGAAGGGAAGAATGGACTTGCAGATAGATGTGATTGAATCGTGAAGGTTAGAATAGTAAATGGGTGTGTAAGAATACACCATTTAAATTTTTTTTTTTTTTCTGGTTTGAGTTTCTGTGAGTTGTTTTGGAATTGGAAGGACAATTTGGAGAAGAAGTTGGAGTTATGTTTTTGTTATTTGGTGGTGTTTTTGTAAGAGATTTTCGAAAGTCCTTGTCGAGTGTGAAATGCAGTATAGTAGCTGTTTCAGGATTTGAATCGAGGTATTTTGGTAACGGTCACAAGAAAGTAGCCGTTGGGACTTTGGAGGCTAAAACACTAAATTCACCGTTTGTTTGTTTTTTGTTTTTTTTGACTTTCTTTCTTGGGAAAATACGGGCTCCTTCGATAACGGTCTTGATTATAGTTTCTTAGTTCTTGTTCTTTCTTTCTTGTTTCTTGATTTTTTGAATAATAAATATGAATGTGTTTGATAATTATTTTTATTTCTTGTTTCTTAAAAAAAAAAAAAAAAAAAAAAGAGAAACAAACATGTTTGATAACTATATCTTGTTTCTTGTTTTTAAATTTTTTTTTTTTTTAAATTGAGTTAAATAATATTATAAAGGTATAGAATGCATTAAAACATACAAAATTTAATGATCAAATATTTATATTATCTAATACAAATAAGTTTATATGCAATCATAAGAATAAATTTGCTATGGAATGACATCCTTCAATAATTTAAGTTAAAATAATATCGAATAAAATTTAACTCAATTATATGGTATAATTATTCGTCTAAAATAACGTTATGTAGTGCAAAATTTTGAAGAATTCCAAATATACTATATACATATTGTAAATTTTAAAATTCAATAATAAGATTAAAATTTTAAAATATAGATATAAAAATTTTAGTTTTAAATTTTAATTTTAATTTAAGACTATAAATTAAAAATAAAATAACATACCGATTTTTTTTTTTTTTGAGATACATACTCCAAAATTTTATATATATATATATATATATATATATATATATAAATTGTTGCAAAATTTAAATGAAAAAACTTGATTCTAGCAGGATTCTAATCATGCCCAACAGAAAAATATGTTGCAATATATCCATTGAACCATTGTGTATTTTGGTGAAGTTCACGAGAAGTAGTATAAATAAAGGTGATGCAGTTGCGTTTTGAGAAGAAAAAAAGAAACAAGAATAGTAGAAAGACCTTTTTGAAGTTTCTAAAAAAGTGACCTAATTTAAGAAACGTTTTTCAAATTTTTAGAAACAAGAAACGAGAGCAGTTATCAAACAAAACAATTTCTTAAAAATGAGAAGCAGAAACAAAAAACGGAAAACGAAAACATTATCAAACAGACATTTCTAGTTCCAAGTTTTTGATAGAGTTTCTGTTTGTTGTCTATATTTCAAAATCAATATGTTTACCTCAATTTTATTTATTTATTTATTAACAAAAATTAAATTCATGTCAAAATCAAAAAAGTTATCGTTGTATTTGAACAATAGGATCGTCGAGTCATTTCATTAATATATTGAAATTTAAACTTAATCTTTTTTTTTTTAATTACTAATCAACTATTTTAAAACGTAAAAATTTAACTAAAATTTTGGATTAAAAATTTATTTTTCCCTTTTTTAGATATTCTTTGAAAACTCTCTTTTATTAATTTTTATTTAAATAATTATATAACAAAGGGAATGTACAGCATCAAACACCTGATTCACTTAAATTGAAGAGAAGAAGGCATAGGAAGAGAATTTATTTGTTCTTAATAATGACAATTTTGTCATTCTCTTATTCACTTAAATTTAAGATTAAATATCATTTTTGTTATTGGGTGAATTACATATCATCTTATATTAACCCATATGGTGAGTTTAATAAACTTGGATTAGTCTTTGAGTTAAGTTAACTAACTATGAGGCTGTATAAATTGTGCTAATATATAAAGCACGTTTCCTTCATCATTTGAGAGAAACTCTAGCCATCAAACTTGAGAGCTTCTGATATTCATCAATGACAATTATGAGTGAGTGATCAAGATTGATCATCTCACATTCTGAACAGTGGAATAGGTTAGTCCGAACCACTTGTGTTAATTTCTTCTCCTCCTTCTTTACTTTTTGGTTTGATTTCATCTCTATTATTGTTTTGATTTGGTTGATTGAATATGGAAATTGGGAATTAATACACAAATTGGTATCAGAGCACAATTAAATCAAAATCAGCTTCCACTGTGCATTTCTGATCTCTGTCGATTAATTTCTCTGCCGTGATATTGTTTATAATCGAATTTTGTGTTTTCAATTTTGGGGTTCAACAATTGAAATCGCTTTACTAATTTTGAGGCGTCGTTGATCATTTGGTTCTGTGGCGGTGGTTGACTTTTGCATTTTGATTCCGGCAAATTTTTAGTCAACGATTGTTGAGAAGTCCAATTAAGCGGTGTTGAAATCTTCCTCTGCTTCAGTGTCAAATTGCAAATTCATTTGAATTCACTTCAGTGTGAAATTGCAAATTCATTTGAATTTATTTTGGGCCAAATTCAATTTGAATTCATTATGGGCCAAAGTCATTTGAATTCTTTTTGAAATTGCAAATTGGGATTTTCATTAGCAAAATTGGTGATTATAGCTTTGGTTTGTTGTGTAGTTAGTTTGAAATCAATCCTACTTATCCTACTGGATATGAATTCTATTTAGAATTCAATTTTAGTTGCCATTTGGAACTGTCCTTAGTTGGAATTGTGATTGAATTTGAATATTTTTTTTGTGATTTTAAGATGCTGCTTTGAGGAATTTGAGCTGCTGAAATTTTGTAATGATACAAATTTGGTATTTTAAATCGTAACTAGAAATTTGTTCAGGCTTGTTCCTTTAAAGTTGCAAGCTGAAATTTGTGTAGAGTATGCTATTATTGAGAAATTTTTTAGCTGGAATTTTGTTTGCAACTTTGATATTGGACTAAATTTGAATTTGAAAATTTGAAATTGTGAGACTGATATTGTGATAAGCTACTTTGTTATCTGACTGGGTAATTTTGATTTGTTGAAATTGTTGTTTTCTGGGTTGAGGCTTGCATCCTCTGAATATTCTGCTTTTCTTATTTGTGATCATCTTAATATGTCGACGAAATTTGTCATTGATAAATTTGATGGGAAAGGAGACTTCATTTTATGGAAGAGGAAGATGAAAACCTTGTTAGTGCAACCGAAAGTTGCAAAACCCTTAGATAGTGGCCTGCTACCATGACAGATGATGAGAAATTAGAGTCATGTGAAATTGCCTATAACACGATTATCCTATGGCTGACAATGTCTTAAGAAGGGTTAGTAACATAGATGATGTAGCCTCTTTGTGGTCCAAACTCGAAGAATTCTACATGTCTAAATCTCTATCCAATAAGATTTATTTGAAGGAAATGCTATTTGGATTTAGGATAGATCCTTCTAAGGGATTAGAGAAAAACATTGACATGTTCAACAAAATTTGTGGTGATCTGGCCAATTGTGGGGAGAAGCTCGATTATGAGAATCAAGCTATTATTCTCCTCAATTCGTTACTCGAAAATTTCAAAGAGCTTAAATCAGTTATTAAGTATGACAGAGATATCTTGACCCTAGACATTGTTTTGGATTTTTTTAGATCTAGAGATTTGGAGATGAAAATTGAAAAGAATGATTTTAAGGCCTTGTTTGCGAAGGATAAGTCTTCTAAAGGTCAAGGCAGTTCGGCAAGTAAATCGAGCTCTAAGTTTGATAAGGGGAAACAACCTTTAGAGCAGATGAGAGTTTCTTGCAAATACTGCCAAGAGGATGGTCATACCAAGTATGAATGTCCTATTATGAAGAGGAAAGCGAAGTTACTTGTTAGGAAAGTTGATGATGATTCAACTAACTTCCTCGAAGATTTTGATTCTGCTGAGGTGCTCTTGGCAAAAAATTCTGAAAATTTGGACCCTTATGATAATTTGTGGATCATGGACTCTGGTTGTTCTTTCCACATATCCCCTTTTGAGCACAATTTTGAAAATTTGGAAATTCTGAAAAATGGCAAAGTTTTGTTGGCTAATAACCTTCAGCTTGAGATTAAGGGAGTATGTTCTGTTTGGTTTAGCATGGATGACTGTTCCGTCAAGTTGCTAACATATGTGAAATTTGTTCCAAGTCTTCAGCGAAACCTTACTCGTTAGGTACTTTGGATGCTGTTGGTTATGACTACTCGTCTCGTAATGGCTTACTTCATGTGAGTAAGAATGAGAAAATTAAGTTGTTTAGAAATTTGTCTAATGGTTTATACAAGGGAAAGCTTTTCAGCACGAGATTGATGTAGTATCTGATAAGTTTGAAACTCCATTTGGAAATTTGAAAGGTTCTTCACCAGAAGTCAATTGTGTTGTTGATAAGTAGTTCAGTTCTGATTTTTTAGTTTTCTGACAAATGTTTGTTTATTGATTCTGCTTATGCATCTGAAAATTCATTTGTTGAGCCTCAGTGCTTGTTAGTAACATTGCACGTTAAGATCTTATCTTAGTTACTCTTGAACCCGAGGATGTTCTTGCTGGTTTAGAGTGCAACGTTCAGTTTTTGGATAAGGAGTTGGCTTGTTTGTTGGATTTTTCATGTAGGATGTTTGTGGTAAGACCTGAAATTTGTTTGCTCATTGTCTGCTTTTGCTGGTTTGAAATTAAGTCCGATGTAGAGAGTATTGTATACTCTCGTTTTGATGCAGATTCATTTGCTTTCGGTTACATACATGAAGATGGGATAAATGTTCTTTCTTCGTTTTTGTTCTTATATGTATCCTCATTGTTGCGCTTTGATTGCATTGATCAGTGTTGGTTGCAGTGTTTTGAGCAGTTTATCTCTTTCATGATTGTCTACTCGTTTGTAAGAAATCTGTTTCGATTATGGCTTTGTAAGAGATCGTTTTGCTCATTATGTTTTTAGCGAGACTTTTAGTGCAAGTTGCATCATCTGCTTTTTGGCTATTTGTAGATGATTTTTTTGTTGCATCTGGTTGTTTTGTTGTGGAGTTTACATATCTCTTAACTTGTTGCCGTTTGAAGATTAATTGGTTTGTGAGTTTGATATGGAAGAGGTTGGTTTATGTTCGTTTGGAGTATTTGTTTTTGTTTCTATTTCTTGCCATTCTAATAGCACAGTTTGTTAGTTTGTTCAGCAGTTACATGGATTTGATATATTTTGGTGCAGCATTCTGAGCATTCAGATTTCTGATTCGTACTTTGTTTTAGGGTCATTCTGGTTCTGAATGCATTTGTTTCTGAAGAGTTGATTCGTTCATGATATATTGACTCTAATTTGTGCTGCTTATGTCGTTCTGAGAGGTTATTTCCTTATTTGCTTGATTCCATGTCTCTTGGCAACATTTGTTTTATGATGTCTGTTTTTGAAGATGTTCTTTTGCAGACAGGTTCTGGTTGTCGTTGATAGATTTAGTTCACCGTCCTGCTGAAGTTTTGAAGTCTTGAAGACCGTTGTAATTTGCTCGTGTCGAGCAAAGTTATGATCTAGTTTTGTCTGGAATTTTGAAATTATGATGCCTTTTATGATATGTATTTCAAAAGGGTATTTTGTTATTTGGTGAATTACATATCATCTTGTATTAACCCATATGGTGAGTTTAATGAACTTGGGTTAGTCTTTTGGTTAGGTTAATTAACTATGAGGGTGTGTAAATTGTGCCAGTATATAAAGCACCAAGGGTCTCCTTCATCATTTAAGAGAAATCGTAGCCACCAAATTTTGAGAGCTTTTGATATTCATCAATGGCAATTATGAGTGAGTGATCAAGATTGATCATCTCACATTCTGAACAGTGGAGTAGGCTAGTCCGAACCACTTTACATCGGTGTGTTAATTTCTTCTCCTCCTTCTTTACTTTTTGGTTTGATTTCATCTCTATTATTATTTTGATTTGGTTGATTGAATATGGAAATTGGGAATTGATACAACAAATTTAGTCCTTTTTTTTTAGATTTTTGTTCCATTTTGATATCTAAACTTTTTATTAGAACACTTATCATCTCCTCCTAAAATCAATTCTCAAACAATATTTTAATAAACTAAGTCATTTCCAACACTAAACAAGATTTTCATTCTACTTCCACTCTCTAACATCTATCCTAAATAAGGTTTTCCTTCAACTTTCTCTCATAACATCAATCCTCAAACCTTTTTTTTTTTTTTTTTTTTTTTAATTTCTCCTTCAAATATCAAGTAGTTCACCATTTCAAATACTTATTTTCTACTTTTGAGAGTTGAATCTGATTGGAGAGTGTATTATAAAATTTGAACAAATGGCAAAAAGCAAAATGCTTTATGAGAATCAATTTTAAGGTACCACGTGTGCAGCCGGCACTCTAATGGTCAACTTTAATGCCCAATGTAAAATGTTCCGTTGAATTTATGACCAACTCGTGTAACTTTGTTGACTCCATTTTTATGTTCATCTTTTTTTTTCTTCTAATCAATCATGATATATATCAATTATTTGAATGGACAAAATTTGAATATTTCTTAAGAAGTATTTATCTCTCAATAATAATGTACTAAGGTGAGCAACACAATTATATATATATATAAATAAATTAATTAATTAATTAATTTAAAAAAAAAAAAAAAAAAAAAAAAAAAAATA
>JBBMKA010026319.1:7129-26163 GCA_037833695.1 Sechiopsis laciniata | reverse complement strand
TTTCCTAGTTCTATCTTTGTTTCATTCCAATTCGATCCTGATTTGTGTGATTGCTTATTTAGGCAATTATACAACACTCATGAAATTAGAAACTAGCGAATAATTTTCAAATCTTTTTGCTTCTTCCCTTTTTCTTTTGTTTGTTGAAGAATTGGAACTCTAAAAAGCTATCATGATTTTGCATCTAAAACTTGTTAAAAATAGAGTGGCAGCTTACTTTATCAAAATAAGTTGCAGGAGGAAGTATCACACCACCTGCTCCCATGACTGGTTCGGCAATAAAGGCAGCAATCTGAAAGAACCAAAGTCTAAAAATGCTAATGATCATATGAAAATGCCAAAAGTTTGAACATTCAAGTCAGGTTTTGTGACATTACTGTCTCTGGTCCTTCTGTCAGAATGAGATTTTCTAGATTGTTAGCTAATCTCGACGAGAACTCTTCCTCGGTTTCACCTGGCATATCATTGTCATATTTAGCATTATAAAGGTAGTCATATCAACTTCAAGAAGTTATCCATGCGCTTGAACACACTAACAGAGTCACAGATATAATAAATATAAAAAAAGTAAAATAGTATCAATCAATTGTGTAACAAAACTTCAAATAAAATAGAGCACCAGGAAGATGATAGCGCCAGTAGTGAGGACAGTCTGTGTGCAGTACAAATGGAGCAGGGAGATCAAATTTTTGATGCAATGCTGGAAGACTACATAAAATTTCCCCAGTTAATAGACTCTGGCAAAACAAGTGGCGTTAAGTTTTTTAAGTAGATATCTTTTATTATCGTCGTACCCCGAAAGACTAGCCGATATCAATGTGGAGCCATGGTACCTAGGATAGAAAAGATACTCGGATGAGAAAAATGAGTAGAGCATATTTGAAAGAAGGATTGGATAATTAACATACGATTTTGAACGAGCAATGAATTTCTTTTTGTTTGGGCGCCCAAGTGCATTATTATAATACCAAACCAGTTTTACCTACACATGAGTTAGAAAATGAAGTTATTAATTTCATTTATACATAATTAGAAGCTGAAAATATAAGGCACCTGAGAATCATTTGCTTCAGATCCACTGTTTGAAAAGAACACCTTCCCCATTTTCCTTGCAGTAAAAATTTCTAGTAGCTCTTTTGCTAGATCCTGCAGCAGAGAACAAAATAAACAGAAAAGGAGTATGATCCTGTCTCTTTGACATCCCTTTGATGATGAATCTCTAACTTATTTGTTGCAGTGAAGGTAAGATTATGAAGTTGTTGCAATAGTGCTGTGCCGAGGTTGCAACAAATACAATTTGGTTTAATGCAATGGTCGTTGCCTTCTTGCATGAAGATTTATAATGAGGTAGTGGCTTAATAGTAGTTTCATCATTTATTATTAAACTTTACAACATCTTGAGTATTGTATTCACCTTTTAGTGGTAAATTTTTTTGGTAGCTTTATTATGAAGAGAGAATATAATACCAGAGAAGGTTTGGTCGTGCGATTCCAAAAGGAATGGTAAAATGGTAATGTATTCAGTTGTGCCGTTGCTGCAGCAACAAGCCGAGGCTCACTTCCCCCTGCAGATTTTCAGTATTCATACAAAACTCGAAAAACTTTTTGCACATATTACTAGCTATGTTACTAAATTTGCATTCATGGTCCCTTGTTATATTCATCATGTCTTTCAAGAACATACATGGATATTTAGCCTCCTCAAACTTTTCTAGACTCCTTTCACTTACTAGGAACAATTTCAGGACTCCCAACTCTTATATTTTATCTTAATAAAGTTCAAAATACAGTCTATATACAGAGTTGCTTCTGGCTTTTAAATAGAGCATGCACCATACTAAAATATATTTGCATTTCACCTAAACTACCCACATGTTCTGTATTTTCAAATTGTTTGAATTTAGAAATGACAACAGAATATGGTAGCTGAAATTGTGCAAGATCTTAACTGGATTTCTCAGGTGAATCAAATTATATCAGATACAAGGAAAGCTATCTTTGTCATCTTAATGGTATCAAGAAAATAATGTGAGAATAAAGGAGTAAGATTACCCAAGGATGTGCACCATAAACCAGCAAGGGAGTCGAGATATTTCTTCCCGTTAACGTCATAAACATAGGAACCCTGTAACCATGATAAATTACCGAAACCAATATTTTCAAAAGATATGAACCGACTGAGTAAATCTAAATCCTGTTGAAGGAAATTCCTTATGGCATTGCTAGATTCTATAATATTGAAAAGTAGCCAGGTATACCTCAGATTTTTCTATGACCAAAGGATTCAAATCAGCAGACTGCCAACCGGCTGTGAAAGGTGCAAGCATATCATGGCCTTTGAAACTGGAATTCAGATGTCAAATATGTGAGATTGTATATATTTTCAATATGAAAAATGTTTTGAATGGATGAATAAATATGTTCATAAGTAAAAAGTGGCATTTGAGGGGGTTAGGAAAGGGAGGCATTCGTGAAATATAAAAAGAAAAATCATGTCACAAGTATTCCAAGTTACCCTTGACCATTTCTTGAATCATTAGTCGAATTATCCCTTTGCAATGATGCTTGTGTGCGATAAGGCTGGCTAAGTAATTGGACCTGAATGAGCCGCTCACAAGATGTTCTCAAAGCAGCAACATCTTTTGCACACGAACCAAGCTGGAAAATATTAAGATAAATAAGCTCATATTGAAGATTATTAACTTTCCTATAACTCCAAAGGAAACAAGCATGTCATAATTAAATTTACTTCAACCTATCAGTTTAAGCTTTTGGGTTGATTGGTGATTTAACATTGAATCAAAATGGTATCAGAGTCTATTAAGCTCAAATGAATATTTGGTCTAAAAAATGAAATTGGAATCCGATCCAAGAATGATGAACCCAAAGACATCTTGAAGGACATGTTGAGGATCTAACATTGAAAAAGTGAGAAGCTTTTATGGTCTTTATAAGATTGGTGGGATATTCCTTTTATTGCTAATTAATTTTGAGATGGAATCTCATATTATCTAATATGGTATCAAAACAAGAGATAACTTTTTTTTGTATAGTGAGTGTCTGGGTTTTGCTTATGTGCACCTTGACTCAAAGATCATAATGTCTAACCTTACAATATTTGTTTGTCAAGGAAACCAGTAAAAATTTATTTTATAGGAAGGTGGTCACCATAGATTCAACCCACGCCTTCTTAATTAGTTACTTATGACACTCTTGACCACTAGTCCACTATGTGATAGTAAACTTTAGAGCATAAAATTATTAAGGTTTATTTCCCATTTCATCTCTCCAAACGCCTCTACATAGTTCTTCACTTATTTTGAGGAGCAGAAAGATAAGGGGGATGGTAAAAACACAAAAAATGACATTTCCAATTAAAAAAAAAAAAAAAAAAACCCAGTGCCACAAATCACATCTCTAACCACAGAGTTCAACAACCCCACCATTCAAAAACACCATAAACGTTAGTGGCAGCAAGCTCAAGAACTTAGAAAGTGACAAAGACCAAATAGAACAAGCCAAACAGATAATGGGTCAATCAGAAAACAAAAGAACAAGAACCAAAATGATGAAATTAGAAAAGGGCAGCAATAATCTGAAACCTTGAGTTTGATGATCGAACGAAGCAGGTGATTGAAGCCCATTTCTTGTTGAAGGCGAAGCGAACGAAGAACTACAGATGAGAACAGAGTTGAAAATAATGGAATTCCACGCCAATTTGAGAGCGACTAATTCTTCAATAATGGAGTGGCTAGTACTACTATGTTTTCTTTTGTAGTTTTTTTAGTGGATGATTATGTTAAGTTGTTTGATTAGTGGGTTTACTTAATTATTTATTTTATAAAAATTACGAATTTAGTACACTTTTCTGTATTCATACATTTTCATTACGATTCTTTCACGTCCCCACCTAATATTGCAAGACAAATCATAAATGAATGAGTTATTATTATTATATATATATATATATTAGAAAATTACATTTTTACTTGTGAGAGCTATTTCTTTTTCTTTTTCTTTTCAAATTAAAGCTTTTATCTGGTTCAATTTTAATTTTTTTTGGATGAAAAATTGGAGGTTTTTCGGGAGCAGCAAAATAAAAAGAGAAAATATTCCATATGTCAAAATTTTCGAAATTGTTCATAGTAAAAACAGATTCAATTACATTAAATTAATAAACACAAAATTGATATATTTCAATTTGAAATTAAAAGATTTCACTCAATTTAAAGATTTTCACAATTTTCTATTTATGAAATATTTTTTAGTAAATTTTTATAATTAAAATATGAATACTAAAATTTACTATTTACAGCAAATGTCTTAACATAATTTTATAAATAATAATTGAATTAATTTAAATTTTAATATATTAAAGAAACAATTATTTTGATTTTGAATGAAAATTTAAATTTTAAAATAATCAACTTAATATAAATTAAAAGAATTTATCAAAATTAAAATTATGTACGATTATAATGAAAGATAGAAATGTTTCAAAAGAACTAAATAAAATTAGATCCAAAACTAAGATTTTTTTTTTTTTTTTTTTTGGAAAAAGCTAAGAGCTAAAAAGTTGGGGCTGTTTGTTTGACATATTTAGGTAGGATTTAATTTTATGATTTATTAATTCCTCTTCAAAAACTTCCATCCAAACTAGTTTTTATTAATTTATCTTAATTTTTTATTTTTAAAAATAACTATCATTCATTTCAATTGAATTAAAATATTTTATTTTTAACTATTTATTTTTAATCATTTCTTTTTTAACTATTCATTTTAAATGTACATCCAACAAGATTTTGACTCTAACTTCTCTACACAAAAAATTACACCCAAACAAATTTTTGACATAACTCTCAATTTTTAACTAGTCAATATAACTCTTCGACGTAGCTTCATGACCTAAATGCTTTATTAAATATGTCAAACAACAACCCCTTAATTTCCAGCCCACAGTAACAGTAATTCGGGGACATATTCTCAGGGCTAAAAAGTCATATGATTGGACTGTAGTACTAAAAAAAATAATTAATTAATTAATTTTCCCTATATTTTTCTGGAACCGACCGAAATGAGGTCATTCGGCCATAGACCGGATTCGTCGCTCCGTTCATCTTTCCGGCGAAAAGGATGAAAATCCGGCGATATGGGCTGATAGTGAAACAGGGGAGAAAAGGCAAAAGCTAGTTTCCATTATAGGACATGAGCTCAGCGGCAATGGAGTTCTTCTTCTTTTGTTAGTTCGTTTTAATTTCTGCAGAGCCCCATCATCTGGTCTCGCCTCTTCAGAGCTGTTTCGAGGTAATTAATTAATTCGGCCATTCAATTTGTCTCTGAATTTCAATTTTCGTCCTACTGAGGCTTTCAATATGTAGATTGAAGCTCATTAAGTTTAGGTATTTCGTTTTCTTATGATATTTGATGTGCTTCTTTATATCTACTTCATTATTTGCTTGTTATTAGATTAGAGCCGTAATTGAAGTTTATTCAAGTATGTGTTGTGCTTGGGGATTACGGGGGGTTTTTATTTTTTTATATCCGTGATGGTTCGGGCCAGCTTGCGCCCACCTCCACTAATATCACGGGATTTCGGGTGTATGTGAATTAGTAATTGGGAATTCTTCAGCTGAATCAGTGTGAACTATGAAGATGTCTGAATGAGTGGCTTGGTTGTGTTGGCTTAACCCTACTGCAAACTCTGGTATTCTTCACTACCAAGCCTGGTTATGTATTGCAAGGTTTGTGAATATCGAGTAGGCCAATTAGAAATGAGATATGCTAGCTTTTATTGACATTTGAGAGTGTTCACATTTTTCTTCTAAATATAGTGAAGTACCTGAGAAAGAAATAGGGAAGGAATGAACCCAAAAGCAAGAAGATAAATGGATTTGGGTAATTCCCGCCCACTGTGTTTTTTAGTATTTGGCTCGATGAATTACAACAATGAGTTCTACTTTGTAGGATTACTAAACTTATAAGGGTGCCTAAACATCATGTAGAAATAATTTATACCAACTAAAATTGAGGCAAAGGAAAGAAGGTAAGGGCAGACTGATCGCTTAATGTGTCTTAACAATAAGAACCTCTTTTTGTGGAAGTAATGGGTTAAAGCTCCCTCAAAATTTGCTGCTTCTTTTGGGTGTGGAAACATTGTTTCCTAAGTTGGTTGTAGCAATTTTCTTTTAGAAATAAAATATGGATGTGACGTGAGGTCCAATTTCTACTATCTTGACTAATCTATGAGACTGCATTTTGATGCATATATTATTGGAGATTTCACCGATATTGACAGATCTAGGGTCTTGTAGTACATTCAAAACTATATTAATTAATTCTTATGGACTCTTGACTATATGCTAGTAAACCTCAAAACTTCTAGTTCCTTTACATAAAATAGTGTATCAATAATAAATATCTATATTACAGTGTAACATTTTTGTGCTTCTTCAAAATTTAATACCCATAGAATTTGTTCCTTGTGTATTCTCAGGGACCTTTCGTAAAGCAATATTCATCAATATAATATTTTCCTCATGGATATAGACCTTCAGCTGCCTTCCAGTGACCAAGAAAGGTTAGTCATCCTTGAGAGTAAAAATGATGGCATGGATATGGATCAGACATGTGGTGTGGGAAAGGATGAAAATTCTCCTACAAAGGCTGAGCGCAGACAGGAAATGTCTATGCCAAATACCGAAACTATTAGTGTTCGGGATCCCATTAATGTTGAAATATATCATATCATGGGGCCAGCCTCTCAACCAGAAATTGGTTTGGAGTTTGAGTCAAAGGAAGAAGCATATTCTTTTTATAGAGAATATGCTAGATCTACAGGATTTGGCATCACTATAAAGGCAAGCAGGCGCTCAAAAAAATCTGGAAAGTTTATTGACATAAAAATTGCATGCTCTAGATTTGGAAGCAAGCGAGAGTCTACTACGACCGTCAACCCTAGACCATGTATGAAAACTGGTTGCAACGCTAACATGCATATCAAGAAGAGGCAAGATGGAAAATGGTTTGTCCATGGTTTTATTAGAGAGCATAACCATGAGATTTGTCCTGATGATTTCCATTATGCTTTAAAGGGTAGGAACAAAAAACCGGATATCGTTGTTTCTGAGAAGAAAGGTCTTCAATTGGCTTTAGATGAGGGAGATGTCCAATTGTTGCTTGAGCATTTTATGCATATGCAGGAAATAAATCCTAATTTCTTCTATGCAATTGATTTCAACCAAGAAAAGCAATTGAGAAGTGTTTTGTGGGTGGATGCAAAAGCAAGGCATAATTATAAGAATTTTAGTGATGTGATCTTCTTTGATACTTATTACATAAGCAATAGGTACAAAGTTCCTTTTGTTCCTATTGTTGGGGTTAATCATCATTTTCAATATATATTGTTTGGAGGTGCACTGATTGGAGATGTGACTTCTTCAAGTTTTATTTGGTTAATGAAGACATGGCTCAAAGCAATGGGTGGGCCAGCTCCCAGAGTGGTTTTAACTGATCATGAACAATTTTTGAAAGAAGCTGTTGCTGATGCATTTCCCAATACACTCCATTTTTTCTCTGTGTGGCCCATATTGAGAAGAATTCTTGAAAAATTAGGAAACATTATAAATCAGAACGACAACTTTATGGAAAACTTTAATAAGTGCATTTATAGATCTTGGACGGATGAAGAATTTGAAAAAAGATGGTGGGAAATGATGGAAAAATTTGAAATAAGGCAGGATGAATGGCTTCAGTTATTGTTTGATGATCGTAAGCAGTGGGTGCCAACATATGCGAAGGATTATCTTTTGGCTGGATTGTCTACAATTGAACGATCGGGGAGCGTGATCTCATCTTTCGACACATGTATGTGTATAGAAACAACATTCAAGGAGTTCATCGACCATTCCGAGATATTTTCCAAAGAAATGCTTGAGTTGGAAGCTAATGCTGATTATGAAACTTGCCACCAAGAACCTTCCTTAAAATCTCTCTCTCCACTTGAGAAACAAATGTCCACAATCTACACGACCACGATGTTTAAGAAATTCCAGTTGGAGATATTGGGAGCAGCTTCATGTCAAGTACAGAAACAAACAGAAGATGGAGCTATTGTAACATACCAGGTTGCTGATCTGGAAGAGCAGCAGGACTTCCTGGTTGCTTGGAATAAAACAGAATTGGATGTTTGTTGTTTGTGCCGTTCTTTTGAGTACAGAGGCATCCTTTGCAGACACTCCATCATTGTTCTTCAGATATCTGGGATACCTAGCATCCCACACAAGTATATACTGAAACGTTGGACAAGAAGTGCAAAGGTCAGGCTAAGTGAATCATCAAGTCAGCTTCATCACCGAGTAGAGCGTTTCAACAACCTCTGCAAACAAGCCATAAAATTGGGTGAACTAGGATCTGTATCTCAAGAAGCCTATGATAATGCATCAGAGGCATTAGAGGAAGTACTGAAACAATGTGTTTTCATGAACAATTCTACCAAGAGCTTTGCAGAAACAAATACCTCGGTTTCTGTTCGTTTTGTTGATGAGAAAGAAGATGATCATAGTGGAGTTATGGCCAAGTCATCTTGGAAAAAGAAAATGAGTAAAAAAGGCAAGGTGAGTCGGTGCCTGTTTCTCCCTAGATACCATTGTATAATCTCATGTCTTTAGAAATATCTGTATTCTATACTAAAAAATGTATAATGTCCTGATTTCTACCTATCAGATCGCCAAGCAGGCATGGTACAAAACATCCAATATGGTATGTTCTCTGCAGTTGTGCTAGAGATGGTGTGAGCTATTATCATTGTAAATGGTATTAGTCTCTCGTACATTGTGCAGGAGGTCGATTCCAGAGTGGCTGCATTTGATGGCTGCCATAGCTCCCAACAAAATCTGCAAAGATCAGTAGTACGACATATTTTAAGTTCATATGCTCTATTTTCTGAGTGAAGATTATCAAATACTAACTTGGTCACGTATGCTTTTTAGGGTCGGTCAAACTCAAATTCGCCTTTCTGTGATGGACCTGAAAGTTATTATAGTCATCAAGTTATGCAGAGTTTGGTATGCTTGATGATACTTTGGATCATGTATTCTTCAAAAAAAAAGAACCTAAGTTTTACTTTCTGATTCTTCAGGATCAATCTCCTTCATTTGTATCCCATGTCACTCCACGTAGCGATGGACAAACTATGCAGGTACCAGTCTTTGACTCAGTAATCAATGCTATCATTATGCGACTTGGTTCTATACTTGTATTGATGTATTTTTTTTTCTTTAGTCCCTAAGCCAGTTTAACTCGAGGGAACTGGATACGCATGTGCCACGGCATTTTGACGTCGAGTATAATCTGCAAGATGCGGTATGCCTTTAGTTGTGCATTGTTGATGATTACATATCGGGTTCTTCATTCACGCAGGTGTAATTGTTTTCGTTGTAGGAACGGCCTGATGATGCCTTGTCCCAGACTCACCTTAACAACACATCAGTTCATGTTCGAGATAGACGCTTGTCTGGATAGCTGAAACAAGAACAAGACAACCTTTACATAATATAAAACCAGTTCTCAGCTGTAGGAAAGCTTTTCTAGGTATATTCTAAATGTTAACCATGTTTTGTTCTCTTCAGTATAGTTTAGACTTGTGTTCTTCGTAGAAATTATAATCCATGAAGTAACACAGATGAAAGAGGAGACACTAGAGAGACATACACTAGCAACACAAGAATGGAAGCATTATTTATAGATTAGAAGAGAATGACTAAATCTAGGGTTAATTATGTAACTTTCCTAAGAATAAGAGATTTTCTTATTAAATTTATTTCTTGTTTAAAAAACAGAAAATCTAAACAACTCTCTAACTAATTCAGCATTCCCCTCAAATTGAACTATATAGATTGAATAAGTTTCAGCTTGATCAACAATCTCTATTACTAACTTTCAATAATCCCGTTCTTTAAGGAATCTGTAGTTTGATCTAATGATGGAACATACCTTAGATTTACAATTTTCTCCTCAATCTTCACCTTTTAATGAAATGTCAGCCAACCTTAACATGCTTAGTACAATCAATGCACATTGGGTTCTATGAAATAGAAATTTGAGTATTTGAGAGGTGGGTTAAATTTATGGTGTCTACCTATCTAAAAATTAATTTTCTATTAATTTTTTGACATTCAAATATTGTAGGGTTAAGTGGTATGTTTTGTAATATTAGTCGAAGTCCGCAAACTAGCTTGAGAGTTATGGATATATAAATAAAAATAGAGAGCTATCGCACCTGATCTTGTTCTAGAGCATAAGATTCAGCCACATTATTTCACAAATACCATGGGAGAGAGCTTCAATTATTTCTTATTTCTCTATTTAAAATAAGGTTACCCACACACAAAGGTACAATATCCCATTGGTGTCCGACCACCATGTCTAATAAGCATGAATCATAATTCTAATATTTTGTAGTCATAATTATAAAGTTTAAATTTATAATTTTTTAAAAAATCAATTAGAAATCAATCAGCGTCCCTCATCGACGGATCCGATGCCAGTCCTTTTAGTCAAAACAACGTGCTAATTTTGCCATTTCATTTTCAATTTTTTTTTCTACTCTGTTGTAATTTGGCTTTTTTTATTCTCTCCCTATAAAGTGTTGATGGAGAAATCGTTCACATTCAATGCACTAAAAGAAAACAAAATAATTTAATAGGGTTTATTTAGAAAATTTTCATACCAATAAATGCATAAGATAATCCTATATTTGACATATTTATCTCATTAATTTTGTATAGATATGTGGTATCATTTAGTACCACTAATATATATATATATATATATTAGATACTTTTATTTATAAAATATATTTATGTGGCATCAAATGATGTCACATGTAGGACTTTCTTGCACATTCAATTATATATAGTTTTCTATTTTAGGGTAGATAATTGAAAATGAAGGGTCCCTAAAATAGAAATCAACTTAAAGGTTGTGGAAACCATTATGGAGTGACTCAATTGGTCAAAGAGTGTCTTGGAGTGATTTGACAATCAATCAGCTAATTTAATTTTATAATGTTACTTTTTTTAATCTCATCTATATGATATTATTTAATTTCAAGTGATTTGTTTAAAATTGAAAATTTACAAAAATAGTGTTCCGTATGGCAATTTTTAATATCACTATTTCTAATTTATGAATTATTTCTATGTCAATATTTATAGTATAATTAATTAAATTGTTTATCTGATATTGAGGCTTAATATATCTTTATTTTGATTGTTCTTAATCATTTATTCTATATTTTATAACTTTATTTTATATTCATCTATGTCCTATTTCTTTCTTTGAACTAGAACACAAATCATGTGGACAATCAGCCTTTACTTCTTATACACTATATAATATTTGTATAGAAAAGTCATTAAGTGTTAACCTTAAGTAGCTAGTTTTTTTAGGTTCGTTATATTGTTAGTTGTAGTACTCCTTAAATTTTCAAGTACAATGCTATATATATATTGCAATTATTAAAGAAAAATTCAGAAATCATAGAGTCAAGAAATGAACTTTTTTTTTAGTGGTTTTTTTTCAACAACAATTGAATATTTTGGAGATTTGAATTCATGACATTCAGTTCATTAGTCACGCTAATATTGTTGTTGGGTTTTTTTTTTATTTATAGTCATCAATACGTTTTAATCATTTTATTCTATATCTTATAACTTTATTTTATATTCATCTATGGTCTATTTTTTTCTTTAAATAAATTTGAGTAAATATATTCATGGAAATTAAATGAACTAGAATACAAATCACGTGGACAATCAGCTTCTACTTCTTATACACTATATGATATTTGTATAGAAAAGTCATTAAGCGTTAACCTTAAGTAGCTAGTATTTTCAAGTATAATGTTATATATATTGCAATTATTAAAGAGAAATTCAGATGTTTAAAGAAATCATAGAGTCAAGAAAAGAACTTTTAATGTGAGTGTTTTTTTTGTTCTACAACAATTGGGGAAATTCATATACTCATGACATTCTTGTTCATTAATCATATTAATGTTGTTGTTGGTCATCAATAATACATTTTTAATATTGTATTATAATACTCATTAAGACAGTATTATATATTAAAGTATTACAAGAAAGTATGTGATAATACTAATTAATATAATGAATATAATTGTTAAATTTTTTTAATAGTAAAAATATTTATAATCATTTTTTAATTTGATTAATCTAATAAGTTTCTTTAAAAATAACATTTTTTTTTAGGACGTGAGAACTTCTATAAACCATAATAAATGCTAGTAAATTGACCCTTTAAATACGAGTCAAAAAGCAAAATAATGAAAAAAGAGGGAAAAAAGAGAAAGTGGAGGAAGAAAAAAGAAAAAAAGGAAAAGGAATTGGCATTTTGAGAAGTTTGACTATGAATCTGGAAATTGCAGCAGGTTTCTAGGAAGCATGCATTCCACAGTGGCAGCAACAAAGTTTGCAACTTTGTTCCTCCACAACGTTTGACACAATCCAACACCAGCAGCCCCACGTGTCACTCTAAGACTAAATTCATAGTCCATACATAAACCTTAGGATCAATATTTAGGGTTAAAAAAAAAGTGTAACTTAATGGCATGGACAGAGAAAGATGAGTGGAAGGAGGAAAAAATGGAGTAATTTAGATGTGGTCTTTCAATGAACGGTAACACGAAAATTATATCTGAAAGATGAGTTGTAGAAAAATTACATTTGAAAAATGATATTTGAAAAAGTTGTTGCACGAAAATCATATTTAAACAAAGTTGTTTGTAGTACTAAAATTGTAAAGGAAAAAAAGTTATTTTAATTATGAGGGATTGTGGGAAAACTTTTTGGAAAGATTTTCTTTTTTTTTTTTTTTTTTTTTTTTTTTGAGTCTCTAACTTTTTAGAAAGGGTTGAAATGTGGTTGTGGGACATTCTTTTCTATCCTAAACAAACAAGGGTTAAATCTTACTCTACATTTTTTCTACCCTAAACAAACATGTGTCCCTTGATATAAAATGTCTTTTCAAAGAATCTCAAAAATATATATACCTTTTCAAAAAAAAAAAATGCACACAATAAAAAAAAAAAAAAATATATCTATATCTATATCTATAAATATATAATTTAAAAAGAAATTGAAATAAAAGGTGGATGTGGTGCACGAGTTAAATTATTTTTGTTTGAAACAATGATAAGCATATTCGTCCCTAAGTCAACCACATGAGACACAAGAGTTTAAGGAGAGCATACCCTTAAAATTTAACTGTTCAACCACCGCGTCACTCCTTGGAGATGAGTTAAATTGTTATAATTAATAAATTATTATAAATGAAAGTGTAGATTATTATAACTAAAATTATAATAATACATATTATTATTAAAACATGTTATAATAAATAGTGTTTAGACTACATTCTTATTAAAACATGAGTTATTATTAATGAAGTTTGAAAAATAGGTTATCATAATATCTATTTTTTATGAAAACACATTTTAGTATTTGCTATATTACTTTTTATTTACTTTTAATTTGTTTGTCTAAATTCAAATCTCAATTACGTAGTGGGGTTTTAAAAAATCTACTTAAATTGAATTTATGCTTGATGGGAACATATTGATTTTTTTTAAAGAAATGATTATACAAAGAAAATAGAACTTAACACCACTAAAAATAAAATTTGCTTACTATTTTAAAAGAACTTGATTGTATAGAGGTGAAAAGAAGATGTCAAAGAGGAAAAAATTAATCTCAAATAGGAGCATGTTATGGGAAACACTGGCCAAGATTGAGCATGGATAATGTAAAACAATAATAAAGGTCATATAAAATGACAAAGGGTTTAGACACTTAACCATCATTTATTATAAATGATGGGTAAAAGGTGAAGTAAATTATAATAACTCAACTCTCGTCACATAAACAATCTCTAAATGCACGCACCCAAAGTGTATGATCTACTAAAACATAACATATATGATAGCATTAATTGAAAAAAATGCTATTATAAACCTTTGATAGCATTTTTAAAAAATCTATGAATATTTTATTGCATCGTTGTACTGTATTTATACATAATATACCTAACCAACTAAAATAACTTATTTACCCAATCAAATTAACTATAGTTAACTAATGACATTGATTACAATACATAGGAATTAGATTTTATCTTATTATAAAGATTAGATTTTATTCGTTCAATGTACTCAAAAAAAAAAAAAAATGATTTCATTCATTCAGCTACTCTAACTATGACATAAATTATTAAGAACTAAAATTTAACTAGTCCAAATTCCAAGTTCTCTGACATTTTTCAAATTATTGGAACAAAGTTTATAAATCTCAAAAAGTGGTTCTTCAACCCCAAATCTCAAAAAGTAATTGAAGTGTTTGATTAATTTTTTATTGAAACTTGTTCAATAAAAATTACTTCTTTTCGTTCAATTAATAGTTCAACAATAAAATATAACATTTGTATGGTTGAAGTATTATTTTTATTGATATTTTATTTATTGAATTTAGTATGTTATATTTTATTAATTGATATCAATTTTTAAAATAGAATTTAGAATAAATATTAATTTTAGTGATTATATTATATTGAAAAGAAGGAAAAGTGTAAGTTAAAATCAATTCATATAATACAATTGTAAAAATTTTAATTTATATATAAAAAAAAAGGGAAAGTAATTTTTTATGAATAAAGAAAAAGGTCTCCCAAATTAAGTGAGAAAAAAAGCTTGGAAAATTTCATTAAAAATAGGAAAAAAATAAAATTAAAAAAAAAATAAAAAAAAAAAAAGAAGAAGAAGAGGTGAGACTCAAAATTTTACACGTTGAGCAGCGAGGCCGTAAATAATTCTCTATTTCATATTAGAAAACAAGTAGATAATATATTTTTTTTCAAATAAAATTTATTAAAAATTTATGGAAGAAAATGTAAAATTGAATTTCTAAAAGAATAAAAACAAAATATGAATTCGTAACTTTTTTTTTTTTTTTTTTTTTGAGTTACAATGGGGATGAGCTACACTTTTATTAGCTAATTTATTCTAATTTTATATTTAATAAAAATCATTAAACCTTCTATTTTCAAGTCTTTAAAATGAGTATAGAGAAAATTAAAATTTTTAAATATAATTAAAATTTTGAAAGAACAATAAAATCAATAACATAATAAGTGTAGAAGCTGTGACTTAAAATACAATAGTTTGATTAGTTAAATTAGTTATAGTTATGTATATTTCCTAAAAATACAACACTGGATAGAATGACATTCATTGAAATTTTATAAACTATAATTTAATTTTTATAATTTAAAAATTTTAAAAAATAGTTTGGAAAAAACTAGAGTAGTTAAACATATCTTTAAATTTATTCCCATAAATTTAAAATTATAATTTAGGTATATTTGATAAAAGAAATTTTAAAAACTAATTCTTATCATTTATAATAGTTAGCAAATCAAATACATAAAAATTAACTCTTCATGTCTCCAAAACAAAAATATTACATTTTTTATGTGCAAAATAGTTACATGTATTGACGGTGAACAACTTTAACTAATTTTTAAGTTTTATTGAATCATAAATACTAAATTTTAATATTAAATTCTAACTTTTTAAAATTCAAAATAAAAATTAAAAATAAAACTATAGTTTATAATTTATCTTATATAAAAATATGAAAATTTGTTTTAACTGACAATTTTTTAGTTGTCTATTTTAATTGTAGACTAAATATTTCATCCATATTCTAACTATACTTTTCATCTAGCTTTGAAAACTATTTGAAAACTCTGTTTTTGGCATTATTTGAAGATTATATATACATGGATGAAACACTATTATCCATTACACTGCCAGAATCTATTAAGAGCATTAACTTTTTCATCTCTTTATTAAATTTGATCCAAATTTCTATTCTGTACAAATCTCTTGAAGAAAAAAAAAATTGCTATTCATATAATTATTATTTTTTTAATCATAGACATGAAAATTTCTGTAAGAAACAATATAAAATTAGATAGAGACAAAGAAAGAGCGGCTCCTTCAAACCATAAGAACTTATTCACACCATATAAATCTTTCTATATATACACACTTTGTCACTCTCTCCAAAACCATCCTTTTCCAATTCTATTCCCTCTTTTTTTTTTTTACCCAAATGGCTGATCAATGGCTTCACATGTATCACCAAAACCCCCTCCCAAACAACCAACTTCTCTCCGGCTCCGACCACAATTCCGGGTTGGTTTCTGATTCCACCGCCTCGAACCCAGATGGGATCAGCCAAGTCGCGAAGCCGGTCCGGAAGCGGTCCAGAGCCTCCCGACGGACCCCAACCACTTTACTCAACACGGACCCGGCCAATTTCCGTGCCATGGTCCAACAATTCACCGGTGGGCCCACCTATAACAACTCCCCCAATTACGCCGTTTTCGACCCCGCCACCGTCGCCGCTCCACCACAGCAGCCGCCGCCGCCGCTGTTCCAATTCCAAGACCAGTCTCCGCCGCCGTTTATGTTCTCGGCCTTGGGAAATTCGGCGGCGTTTTATCAACCGACGCTAAATGGGGGGTCGAGGAGTGATAATAATACTAATGTTCATTACATGGGGTTGTTTGATGGGTCTTCTCCGGCGGCTTAGAATTCTCACCTGGCGTGACTCCGGCGCGGCGGCGATATTCGATGATAGTTTTTTTTTTTTTTTTTGGAATTTGGGTGTAAAAAGAAGAAGTTAGGCACCGAAGTCGCCAACCGACAAAATTTTCAAAGATGGCATTTTTTTGTTTTGACCACGGTGTACATGTGTCGGAGAGTTGGTGCATGCGTCACGTCTCTGATTCACACGTGTAGCTAGCTCTATAGTCCCTAAGTTGGTTTTTAAAGTCTAAAATCACTATTATTTAGTTTTTGTAATCTTTAAACATTATGCATACGGTTATTATTATATTTTTTTTAATACAAATTAAATGATGAAATTATTGTGCCATTAATTCATTCGGTATTAGGAATATAATATCGTTTAAACATTAACATTAAAAATAAAATATTATTAAAATATTTTTTAGTATTTATTAGTATATTTATTAAATATTATATTAGATTTGTTAGGATATTTATTTGAGATTTAATATATTTTATGTACTATAAATCTATGAGAAGAAAATCACTCGACCATGTTAGAACCGGTTTGATCACAATTATCAACTTGAAGATGTGTCCAAAGCCTTTGTTATTTTCTGCTTTGCAAACATAACCTATATTAGTATGTATGCTAAACCATGACCAACATCTCACATCTTAAATAATCTAGGTAAGCTTGTTTAGATCAAGTCTTATCTTGAAAATGACTCTATATATGTAGGTAATGAAAATAGTCTAAAATTTTTTCATATAGGCCAAAGCTCTTTAAAAACTGATTGTGATAGTTTAACTCTTAAGGATGTTGTTTTAATTTCTAACCTGACAAAGAACTTAATCTCAGTTAGTAAATTGGCTAAAAATAATGATTTTACTATACCTTTCTCAAGTGAATAATTTATTTGGTAAGAACAAACATGGGGACACTCTAACTAGAGCACATAAAAGAAGAGCTTGTATGCTCGAAATGCAGACAAGAGGAGAAGAAATTAAAAGTCTTGTTTGCTTTAAATAATGCATCTAACTCTATTTGATATAGAAGACTTGTGCCATCTGAATGAAAGTTATCTTAAGTAATAATAAGAAGTTTAATAATGTTTGTAATCCTCAAAACCATGAGAATGTGTGTATTGAGCGTTAGTTGAGAAAGAGCTCACATTTTCCATTTTACTCATTGTTTTGAGACTTGCTCTATTCCTTCATGTCAAAACTTTAAATATTATGCATGATTTGTGGATGACTATTCTAGGTTCACATAGATATATGCTTTAAAGAAAAAGTAGACTTTCATGAAATTTCAAACTATGACCTAAAATATATTTGATAAATAAATTAAAGTTTTCAAAGTGATAGGAGGGGGAGAGAATTCACACTCTTCCCCCCCCCTCTCTCTCTCTCTTTTTTTTTTTTTTTTTTGAAGCATACCTTAAAAAAAGAGGGATACAACACTAATATAATTTATTTGCCCTCACACTTCTAATAAAATGTTGAGGTAGAGAGAAAGAACCGACACATTGTTGAGACATGTTTGACTCTTCTTTTTTAAGAAAATATTCTTATTAAGTATTAGGGGTGAACTCATTTATGACTATTAATTAAAAACATGTTTTCAATTAATAGAATTTCTTGTGAGTTAAAAAAAAAAAAAAAAAAGTCTTGTGACACCTTAAACATGATTACACCGTTTAATTTCCTATACAACAAAGAACTGCTTATGATAGCATGGAAGTGTTTAGATATAGGGATTTTTCATAGAAACTATACTCATAACATGTAGTTAAAAAACAATCTAAATTTTGGTTTAGATATAGGGATTTTCCATAGAAACTACACTCATAATATGTAGTTAAAAAACAATATAAAAAATATATACGAAAAAGGTTTCAAACAAGTTTTGTGAAAAAAATTTCATGTACCGGAGAGTCCAACATTTTAGTTATGTGACATCAATGGAATAAATTTATTTTATAAATTAAAATATTAAAGAATTTAAGTATTAAAGAATATAAATTATTTATGTGGTACCATTAACAAAAGATTGTACTCCCATGTTTTTCTAATGTTTATAAACGGAAAAGTGGGTTATTAAAAATGGTATAAATATTTATCTCCTAAAGTTGATTAATTACAAAATGCACAACATTTTTTCTCACTCAAAGTCTGTTATGTAGTATCAATAAAACAAAAATCTCTCCTTTATTATAAAAAACGAATTTCCTTGCACTTTTTTTTTTTTTTCTCCACAAGCCTAATTTATTTTTCCAAAAGTAATGCTTTTTCTATGTTACAAATCTTTGTCAAATTTGGTTTCGAAAAAAAATAAAAGTCTTTGTCAAATTAGTGGTCGTAAAAAAGAAGATGCACTTAC
>JBBMKA010026289.1:0-26171 GCA_037833695.1 Sechiopsis laciniata | reverse complement strand
AAAACAAAAACTAAAATTGGTTATCAAACAAACCTGTTTTTAAAATATTAAAAACAAAAACAAAAAACAAAAAACGATATGGTTATCAAACGGGGCCATAATTAACGAAATTTCATTTATGCTAATATTTTTTTCTCTAACCTACATTTGCAAATACTTTTTAAATTTGGTCTAATTATAAAAAAAGCTCTTTAATTTATACGTGATACCATTTATCTTCATAATTGTTTAAACAAAAATTTTGTGACACCCGACTTACCTCTCATTCATAAGGAAGTAAATATTTTTTCATTAAGCAGAAATTTTATCGTTTTTAATGGAAAATGAGCTAATAGTAATACGGCAAAAATGTGAAGAAGAAAACATATGAAAATTTAGGTTCTTATTGATAATCATTTTATTTTTAGTTTTGATTTTTAAAATTTAGCTTATAACAACTCTCTTATCATATATTTTGTCTTACTTAGATGTCTACACCTTACTTATACTTTTAAAAAATCAAACCAAAATTAAAAAAAAAAAAAAAAAAAAAAATCAAAAGTTTATTCTTATTTTTGAAATTTGGTTAAAAACGGGCCTTAAAGATGCATTTCCTATGGAATATTGTGATCCATTATCCCAATTGGAACATTGAGAGAGTGTGTCGCGGTAAGGATTACTTCGGTAAATTATATTTTGAATTTTAAAATAAAATTTAATTTCTATAATTTTTTAAATTAATGATAAATGAAATACTGTGAAAATTGACTATTTGTATGCTAATGAACATGGTATAAAATAAATGATTGGACAACAAATTTAGATAATTTATCATGGATTATTTTTTTAGATTTTATCAATGATTTAAACTTAAATTTTTGTTTCTATATATATATTTATTTATTTAAAATTAGAATTTGATCTCATGACACAATGCCATATCATTGAATTAAATTTTATGACACTTAAATTAATAAGTTTGAGAAAACTTTATATTTGTGGATATGTTCATATCAATGTAGTAAAAGTCAAAAGGTGAATATAATGAAAGTTAAAAAAATATTTTGTAACCATTAATAATAAAAATTAAAGTCAAAAAGTTAATAAAATGGATGAAATGGTACATTTTTTTTAAGCAATGAAATAATGCATTGACTAAGAGATCATAAATTTAAATAAACTCATATGAAAAGTCTCAAAAAAAAAAAAAAATTGTTTTACTTTGCTTTTTTTTTCAAAAGTTTAAACGTAGTTTTGATTTTTCTTTTATCCCTAAAGTTTTGACAGAACCATTTTTTCCTACTTTAGAGCATCCCATCAAAGTTCTTCCCTACATATTTTCCCTTCCATGAGACACTATCCCACCCAATTTGATAAATGAGTTCTTAGGCTATTTCATCATTACAAACATAACAAAGAAACATATACTTTTTTTTCCTTAAAGTTTACACATATTCAAAAACTGTCTTTCTAAAAGACTAGTCATCATTGGCCAACAGCTTGATTGATCAGTTGGAACACACCAAAACATACATGGTGGGCCACAATTCTATCAAAAGAAACGGCTCGAATCCGATCAAAGGTTTTCGAAGAACCGGAGGTGGTCGTCGAATGTCTCACCATGCCTGATTTTGGACACTGATCCATCTTCTTCGACCTATATTCAAAGAATCGATTTCTTACAACTTCATCAAACAACCTCAACAAATCAGCAAAACTTATAGAGCCATCAAAACGAACTTGCATTATTTTTGTATGCAAAAGAGGATAGTCAAATGCCATAATATAAAGAGACATTGCTAAGATTTGCTAAGGTGGGATATAAAAGAGAAATCACATGATGTCAAAACTGTAAAAGAAACGAGGCAGGAGCGGCGACATACCCAGTACTCGGGAGGACGCATCTTGAGATTGTAAGTAGATGCCATACTCATGCAGTAAGCACCAGCATCATGGACAACCAAACCAGCTCCCTGTGCAAAGGAAATTTATCAACCACAAATATAAAACCACATTCTCATACTTTTTTGGGATATTACAGAAGTGTTACTCGGTCGTGATTAGTCAAAAGTGTAAAGATTCTACCTTGGTTGGAGTTGGGAGTTCCCTTTGCTTCCCTAAGAAATCTGCAGACTCACAGACAGGTCCAACCACGTCAAAAGTCGAGATCTCGGCACCAGGCGATGAAGGAGCAACCAACTCTATGTGCTGCACCAAATGCCAAGTTGCTCTAATTATCGAGACAAACAAGTACTCAACAACATATTTAACAGCCAAAATGTCACCATTAGTATATCTAATTTTCTAGTAAAATACTTACTTGATAAGCATCGTAAAGACTAGGGCGGATAAGTTCAGCCATGCTTCCATCAATTACGATAAAGTTTTTAGTCCCATTAGTTTTGACCCCCGTTACTCGATTAACCAAACAGCAAGTATTGGCAATAAGTGATCTCCCAGGTTCGATGATTAGATTAAGGTCTTGTGCAAGGACCAGCTCCCGTACCTGCATTGCATAAGAGAGTTGAACTTTCATTTGAAAAAGGGAAATAATTCCATATAATCATTGACAGGCAAGTTACGGCCCCAGATTATTGTTGTTTTTAACCCAAAAGCTATCATTTAAAACCAAACGCAAATAAATTAAATTTAGTGATACTCTGTAGTAAGGTTAAAATAAGAGTTCATGGAAGAGTACACTACATGTAGCATTGGAAATGGAACCATAGCACATGAAGCATAAAGATATAAAAGTTGATGTGATCTATAGCTTCATCTCATGTACCAAGCAATTAAAATCTGAGTTCTGAACTACTAAGGATACCAAGTTGCCAGATAGAGACGAGGTTTGGGAGGTAGTGACGTTTCTAGCGCCTTTGTGGGCGTCAGACACTAGCCTTATCATCTTGGTTTGATTTTTTGGGAGTCCATTTATGTAGTTAGTGTTTTTACCCTTTTGATTGTTAGCTTGTTATTTGTATACTTTTTTTTTCCTTTCATTTTTTCTGAATGAAAGCTACCAAATAAAAAAAGACGACATAATTTTTACTTTAAGGTGAAATACACAATTTTTTTTTATATCCGTGACTGTCCGGGCCAGCTTGTGCACATCTCGACTATTGTCATGTCACGAGGCATACCATTTAACCCTACATTATTTTGATGTCAAGGAAACCGGATTTTTAGGTAGATGATCACCATAGATTGAACCTATCATCTCTTAGTTCTCAGGCCCTCTTGACCACTAGGTCTGGTTAACATAAACATATAGGATAAAACAAATTTAAAACATAAAAGATACGTAAAATGGTAATAGTAATACTATATTTGAAAATTGAAAAAATGACGGACCGTATTAATCAGATCTCGGGGAGTAGGAAGAATGGCACCGGTGTGATAATAATCTATCCCAAGTCCACCTCCAATGTTTAAGTAATTAACTTCAAAACCTTGATCTCTGATCTGTTCAATGTAGTTGACCATTAGTACTGCAGCATCTCTGAATATGTCCACCTATCATGAAGACAAATGGAATCAGTCTTCAACAAGAAAAGTACAAAGAAAAGAGAAGGACCATAAGCATAATCTAGAAAAAAAAGGAAAAAAAAAAGTAAATATGACAAGAGATGAATGCAAAAAAACTAATTAGTTTCAGAAAATGAAAACCACAAACAATCAAAACATCTCATGAACTTACACAAGATGTTAGTTATATAGTCATAGCATATACAAATTTATTTCAGAATGTAGTATTTTGAGCTATACTAACGGAGGAAAATGAAACATAACAGTTGATAGCATACCTTGGTGATGGTGGAACCAAGATGGCAATGAGCCCCAACAAGCTTAAGCTCATCAGGATGTGCCTTGACAGCATCAAGAAACCATTGCAACTTTTCATTTCTAATACCAAATTTGGAGTTTTTATTACCGGTGGCAACGTAAGGATGTACCTAAGTAAACATTGTACAAAACACAACAATCAGTAACAGTATATGGATTCACTATTCATCGGTAAGAACTGAAAATGAAGGAATCATATCATAGAGTAATGCAGAAAATGAGGGGGGGTGGAGGTTCACGTATGCATTTGTACTGATGGATTATAGTTAGTACTTTTTTTCACGACCAGAAATCGGAGTTTCACTCCCATATACTCAAGGTACCCGCACTCATCCCAAGTCCCAGACTCGAGAGACAACAAGAAATTTTACGATTAAGTTCAATTCGTGGGTCTCAAACCTGAGACCTCCAAGGGAGTATACCTTGGAAGCCCCAAACCTCAATCAACAAAGACGAGTTTTGTGGTAGACTGGTAGTGACAGGTGTCAAGTAGAAGTTACATCCCCTCTTGATAAGTTCACAAAAATTATATTTTGATTGAATATTGTGATTATTGGTAGATATTATAACTTATTTAATTTATGAGAGGACTTACCAAAATAGAAATGAAGTAGACTTAATTTTAGATTTTAGTTTAAATTTAGAAAAAGATAAAAATATATAAAAAGATATTCAGAATTTAAATAGAAAAAGGAAACTATATTTGATTAGGCTCAAACGAGTCGAATTACACATTTTAAATCTATTTTTATTATATATATATATTTGCAGTGGACGTCAATTTGGAGTGTGCAGCCACGGTAAAGATAAAACATCAACAAAAGAGAGCTACAGAAAGATTTGACATGGTTTTTAGTTTGAGTTTTTCTTTTCTATCTAATTAGTTTTATTTCCAGTTCAAGGTTAGTTTTAATTTCAATTGTAGTTTTGTGAGGCTTTGGACCTAATAGATATTTTCTTTTCATTCAAAGATTATTTGTTTCTTGTTTTTATTCTTGATTGATAGTTAGCAAATTGAATTGACGCCTTAATTTGTTGCCAATTTATCCAGGCTATACATGATTTTGTGATAAATTATTGTTTCAAATGATTGTAAACTGTAGCAAAGGGTTGGCTCATGTGTGTGATTGTGGCTTTTCCAAATTATATAACTTGCATGATAGACCTTAGGGAAACAAATAAACAAAATTAATTAATTTGTAGTCATCTCGATTAATTAATTTTGGTTTAGTCATTCTCATAGATTTAATGCTATTATTTAATTGATATGGAACGCTATCATCCAATTAATTAAATAGTAAGGTTTGAGTTTGATGCTGGGTCGGAGACAATAAATTAGGAGAACAATTACTTATTGTGGCTTTTCCAAGTAGGTAGACTAATTCTTCGAATTCGAGAAATTTAAATTAATTGTGTTAGTCTATGATCAAGATTACAATTGGATTAAACTAAGCACTTGAATTGGAAGTTCTCATTAAATTATTTGATTTATTTATTTTTATTTTTATTGTTTTAGTTAGAATTTCATTCAAATACCAAAATGTCCAATTTTATTTGTTTTTAAAATCAAGAAATTAATTCATAGCTCCTTTGGGATTCGACCTAGTTCCACTATTTCTACAAGTTAGAGTTAGTAAATCAGTATTTATTTTGGCGGGCTTCGACAACCCTGCCACCTCTCTAACAAATCCTATCCTATCACCTCTTCAATACCCTTAGTGGAGACTGAGATTCACAATTGTTAGCCGTAATCTCACCATGTTGAGTGTTTTTTTAGCTATTGATGCTTCCTTACATTTATTACAGCCAGCATTCTCCTTCCATAAGGTTGGTGTATTGTAAGATAACTCATTTTGTACTGAATTATTCGAATGAAGTGACCAGTTCAAGAACAAACGCAGTCACACACAACCATAATGACTAGTTATGAACCACTACCTGCGGATCCACATCTGGATTAATTCGAAGTAAGACGTTAACTTTCTTTCCAGCAATTCTGGCAGCAGCCACAATATTTTCCAAGTCAAACTCACTATCCACATTGACAAAAACACCTTGTTCCGCAGCCAGAACCAAATCCTCCAAAAGCTTACCGTTCCCATTAAAAATACATCTGTTAACCAATCATCAAAGCAAAATCACTCCAAGAAAATGCAAAGCAAAAAGCCACAGCTAATTCTTTTGGTGCATGCATGGACAAGGGGGAAGATGAGAGGAAGCAACATGTGGTAAAATTTACCCATGTCAGTTTAGGGTAGAATAAATTTCCCCTAACCCCCCAACCCCTCCTCCAAACAATCTATTCCAAACATAGTTTTTGTGCAACTTTTCTATCGTGCAGCAACTCATTCAAACACCCTTACTCAAACATAGTATTTCTACAACCCCTCTTTCAAAGAACCTTATTCAAAAGTAGTTTTCCGTGCAATCATTCATTCAAATCACTCAATTCTTCCACAATCCAAACATGCCCTTAGGAAGAAAAAAAAAACTATAGTAACAATAGAATAACTAATAACAAAAAGAAGTTCAGCCGAATAAACAATCATGAGAAACCCATATCCAGCTAAATTTCATCTCATAATCTCAAATGCTATGATGAGGGAATAAGAAGAACTTCACCTGGTGGGGTCAAACCCAGCATGAAGAGCCAACCGAAGCTCATTTCCACTAACAAGCACAGCCCCACAACCCATTTTCCTCAAATGCTCCAACACTTTCAAATTATTATTAGCCTTAATCGCATACCCAATAATCGAATCCAGCCCTTCCAATGCCTCTTTATAAGTTTCAACATTTCTCGTAATCTGGGGTTTGCTGTAGAGGTAGAAAGGGCGCTTATCAACAGATTCCATGATGTCCTGCACCTTAATATCCTCGCAATAGAGAAACCCATCTGCGGATTTGGAGAAACAATGCTGAAATTGGGATGTTTGAGCCTGGGTTTTAGAAGGGTTTTGAGAGAGAACGGCTTTTAGAGTGAGATTTTTGAAGATGGGTTTGTGAAGCCGAATTGGAATACTGGCAAAAGGGTTTGAATTGAGAGAGTGTTTGAGAGTATTGGGAATGGATGGTGAAGGAGAGTACAGATTTGTGGCCGCCATGATAAGACTCTTTTCACTGATTCACAGATGGTGTTTGGGGCATGGCATTGTTAAGCTTGAATTCTAGGGTTTATGGCGGTTGTCTGAGAATTTTACAAAAAATGTTTTAAAATATATATACTCTCCACTAATATCATTTAAAAAATTAAATTTTAAGTAGGTGATCACCATAAATTAAACTTATATGGTTAAAGTCTTCTTTGACTACTAAGGTACTTCATGATGATTAACCTTATTTTTTAAAATTTTTACAACAATTTGAGTAAAAAATTCAAACTCATAACATTTTGATCATTGGATATCGATATACAAATCTATTGCCACAACAATCCTATTACACTATTTTTTTATGAACTAGATTTGAGCATTTAATCCCAAATAATTGTAAAGTTAAATTTGATTACAGACAATCCAAATACTTCACAAACTAATAATTATGTCTATTAAGATACTATTATTTCTACGATTGCAAGTTGCAATAGATCCACATCTGGTTATTTATTTTTTGAGAATTCATCTAATTTATTCCTAAACATACTCACTTGAAATGTAACCAATCCACATCTTCCAAGTCTTCTTCATTTTCATTATGATTAGGTAAAAGTGCTTGACAAAATTAAAAACAGTGTGAAGACCTCAACCATCAAAATATTTAAATTCTTTTAGTTAATCAATAAGTGGAATTAGATTTTGAAAAATTGCAGTCAAATCTATAAAATAATTACAAATATGATAATTTAAAAAAACAAAAAAACAAATATAATCAATGATATTTGATAAATATTTATATATACTTTTTTATAATACTATATTAATAATACATAATAATACTATATTAATGAATATTTATAATATCATATTAAATTGTATTAATGATTATAGATGTAACTACTTCAAAATTTGTCTATATTTATAATTATTTTGTGAAAGAAAACTATCCAATACAATTTTCTTTGGATTTTCCCATCTCTAATCTTTTAATCAGTTTATAATACTTTAATTAAGTTATTTTCAAGTCGGTACCAATTTACTCAATTATTTTCATTAAAATTAGAAACATGTGACACCTTATAATTGTCGTACCTCCTTTCAAATCTAACAAACAAAAAAATAAATTTTTAAAAAATAAATAAAAAATAAAAGACGCAAACGCCAAACAGAACATGCACATTAAGATTTAAACACAAAACCAATCATGGGATGGTTGTCATAAACAGATGTCTCTAACTTTGGACTGTGTTTGAATAATAACAATCAATAATCAATTCTATGTTGTTGCCCTCCACAAACCTCATTAAAAAAAAACATTTTTCAAAACAATCAATTATTCAACTTAAGAATAAAGGGTTCTTTTTTATATTTAGTTGTTTAAATAAATCTTCCATCTTTTTTTTTCTCTCTAACAGCTCATGGCTGCAAATATGGAGCACCATGATGAGATTGAAAGAATTTGACTTTTTAGTTACCATTTTCATATACTAAAAAACATAAAACTGTTTTTGAAGAAAATAGTTTTTTAGGAAAGAAAAAAAAGTGTTGCCTAAGTTAGTTAATAAGCTGGTGGATTGGCTTGAGTTTCTCCATTGGTTCCAACAAAAGAGGAGGTAAAAATGAAAACTTTTTGGTTTTTTTTCTTTTTACCTTTTTAAGACTTTGTTAATTGGGGATGAACCAGAAATCTCTTTCTTGATTGTCCCAATCTTAGCTCTCCCTTTTGGAGGCCTATTTTGAGTTAAGATTTCTTCTTTTTATCTTCATTTCTCTCTAAACATAATACTCTTGACAAAAGGTATTTTTTCTATCCTCTCTTGTTTTTCTTCTTCTTTTGCAACTTCTTCATTGTCGTTGTTGTCGTCATCATCTCTGCATCCTCTTTCGAGTCCTCGATCTGCACGAGGATGGAGTGAGTAATGAAGAAGAGGACAATGAGAGGACCAGGCAAAGAAGATGATAAGATTTTAGAAATTTGAGTTGATATGAAAATATCAAGTTTAGAATGTAAAAGATTGTCTAGCATTATGAAAATTTCTGGCTATGGTCTTGGTTGTTATTGTTTTTGTAGTATATCTTGTTATTGTGTATATTCTTTCATGTTATGTGCTTGAAATTTCTAATGTGGATTTATCGTGTTTGATATGGAAGTGTAGGCACAAAAAGAGAGAGAGAGAGAGGGCTCTATTTTCTTAAGTTGTATAGCCATATACAAGTACTGGATTCACCCACCCTTTTGATTCTTGTCTTGATTGAGCTACCTCGCTTAGGATAGCAACCATGAGCGACGCTACGTCGGACCAGACCAAAGGTATGTTCATCATCCCTAAAGTTTCGCTATCATTACTTAGATTTCTTTGCATAGCAATCAAATATTCAAAGCGCCAAGCACGACGTCTTTGTGTTTTTGTAGGTGCGAATGAAGCTGAGATGTCGGAGGAAGAGAGGAAGACAAGGCTTGCGTCTCTGAAGCAGAGAGCGATCAATGCCTCGAACAAGTTCAAACATTCGATGAAGAAGAGAGGTAGGAGAAACAGCAGCAAAGTGATGTCGATCTCAATCGAGGACGACATCGACGCAGACGAATTAAAGGCTGTAGACGCCTTCCGCCAAGCTCTGGTATTGGAAGAGCTGCTGCCATCAAAACATGATGACCATCACATGATGTTGAGGTTCTTGAGGGCCAGGAAGTTTGACATGGACAAGGCAAAGCTGATGTGGAGTGACATGCTTCAATGGAGGAAAGAGTTTGGATCTGATACAATATTGGAGGTTAGCAAAAAACACAACTCTTAAGATTTTTCTTTTCTTTGTTTTGGTTTTTTCATCGAATATTGGATATCCGTTATTAAACCACGTAGAATACTTTATTTATTGCGTGGAGTAGCAGAAAATATAGTAAAAAAAAACTATTTTATATTCGTACCTTTACTTAAGATGACTTAGGAACCTCTGCGGTTCTTTCTTCTCCGGAACCTTATTTATTAAACTCGTAAACTTTAAATAGAATATATAAATAATAATGCTTCTTTCATTTCCTTCTTTGCTCAGTCAAGCTTCCTCGTTCCTTAGTGAGTCCAACAATTGTAGAATGGGAGATCTAACGTCCTAACTTACGAAAGTTAATCGGTTCCTTATGAATCAAGCTATATTTAAATTGACTTCGACCTTCTTGTACTCAAAACTACATATAAGTGAAGGTTAAGTAAATTAATTTCCTCCTCACTCGTACACTTAGAAATTGAAACAAAAATATTGACTTCGACCTTCTTGTACTCAAAACTCAAGGTTAAGTAAATTAATTTCTTCCTCACTCATGCACTTTGAAATTGACACAAAAATTTAGCAAGTAGACAATTATTGAGCAACACTACCTTAAAATTCAAAAGATAATGCAAATAGATTACAGTAACCTTAAATTCTATTCATATTCATTACAGGAATTTGAATTCAAGGAGATAGATGAAGTGTTGAAGTACTATCCACAAGGGCACCACGGAGTCGACAAAGATGGACGACCCGTGTACATCGAAAGACTCGGGCAAGTCGATTCCACCAAGCTCTTGGAAGTGACCACCATGGACAGATACGTCAATTACCACGTCCGAGAGTTCGAGAGGACTTTTGTTTTGAAGTTCCCAGCTTGCTGCATTGCAGCAAAGAGGCACATTGATCAGAGCACAACCATCTTGGATGTCCAAGGAGTGGTACGTCAAAAAAAAAAAACACCGCTCGTTTAGTAATGTTCTCGTTTCTTGTTTTCCCGAAACTTTATCGATGGCTGAATTTTCCTGCAGGGACTCAAAAACTTCAATAAATCTGCTAGGGAGCTCATCCAGAGGGTGCAGAAGGTTGATGGTGACAACTATCCAGAGGTAACCCTTTAGAAAAAAAAAGTTTCAATTTTTTTGAACATATGGCCTAATTTAGTGATAACCATTTGAAATGATTCAAACTTTTTTCTTTCTTTGAAAACATAATGACTTGATTTGGTGGTTTTTTTTTTGTATTGGTTTTATAGACTTTGAACAGAATGTTCATCATCAATGCTGGATCTGGATTCAGGCTTCTGTGGAGCACTGTGAAATCATTCCTTGACCCAAAAACGACAGCCAAAATTCATGTTCTTAGCAATAAGTATCAGAGCAAGTTGCTTGAGATCATTGAAGCCAGGTTTTTGTTTTTTCAAATGAAATATAACACATTTTTTTTTTCCTTGACATTGATGAACAAAGCTAAGAATTTTGAGTTTTGATTTTGATTTTGTTTGTAAATCAGTGAACTTCCAGAGTTTCTTGGAGGTACTTGCACCTGTGCTGACAAGGGTGGCTGCATGAGATCAGATAAGGGACCATGGAACGACCCAGACATTGTCAAGGTCACTATAAAACAAACTTCCCTTCTATTGTTTTTTGTTGTTATTGTTGATTTACCGGCGGTCAGGCACCACGACCGTATTCTTTTAGGCCATGTTTGGGCATCGATTAGGTTATTCTAAATGATAGATTATTATAAACTGTGTTTGAGGTCAAGAGTTATAATAAACTATGTTACAAAGTAGGTTATTATAATAGGAAGAGAAATGATTAATCTTCAACAGGGGCATGAGTTAAGTGAAACCGCAGTGGAATTTATATGAAACCACGACTTGGCTTTGGACCAACCAACTGATTATTATAATCAGTGGAACAAATGTGAGTTAGATTATAATAACTCAACCCCGTTTACATAAACTGTTGCAAACGCAAGCTTAACATTTACAAGATATGCTAATTATGTATGATTTAAAGATCGTGTGCCACAAGAATTTTGAATGATAAATACGTGTCTTATGCTTAACAAACTAATATATAATATTAGTGTGTCAACTAAACATAAAATGGAAGGTTTAAGGTAAATTTTTTAGGAGAGTAGGATGGAATAAACATGGCTCTAAAAGTCCACAACTTTTGTTTTTGAAATCAAAACCCAAGAAGATAAGGAAGTGCTAAGAAGAATTTGCTGATTAGATATTGTTTCTTTGATGAAATTACAGATGGTTGAAAATGGGGAAGGAAAATGCAAAAGAAGGTCATTGTCCAATATTGAAGAGAAGACCATTTCTGAAGATGACAACAGAAGAACCAAGGCAATGATGATAATAAAAACAATCCAAACTTCAACAGATCTCTTTTTTTTTTTCTTTGAATCCTTCAAATCTTGCATCATTTTTTTCACTTACTGTTTTTTAAAAAAATAAAAAATAAAATTTGCAGGAAAGTGATTCATCCAACTCAGCAGCAGCCCCTGAGGCAGCAGAATCATGCAAGTCCCCAAAGCAAGCAAATCTGTCCCCTGTTTTAGAAGTAAGTCTGTTTTTTCTTAATAGGAAACGAATTATTTTCATTGATATATGAAAGAGTTACATCGAAAATAGAATGAGGATTAAGAAAAAAAGGAGAGGAGTAGCCAACTACATAGGCAAAAATGTAAAAATAAAGCAATAACTATAAGATAAATCCGGAAGTACAAGTTAATACACCAATGACAACGAGTTGTATGTCAGTGACTCGGTGTAGCCTTGCTTGTCTATGTCGCAAGATGAAGTGAGATGAGAAGAAGAAACTCGTCGGAAGTTCTTGAGTGTTTGCCCCCGAATTCAATGTCGTAGAGTTGGAGTCGGAATCTGAATCGCCAATAGATAGTCGATAAAAGAACACTTGCCCATTTGAGAAAAGAAGATTCTTGTAATGAAAAATGAAAGCTTTTTGAGATTCTTTGATGTTTTTGATGATGTTGCAGGTTCCAGCGGCCAAAAAAATTGGTTCTGAGTATCAATTTAATCCAGTGGTGGATAAAGGAATGGATCCAAGTTGGGCACTTTCAACCGAGAAATACCCTTACTCTAAAGGTATTTTACTTGTTTGATAACATTTTCGTTTCTTTTTTTTAACATTCTCGTTTCTTCTTTCTTGTTTCCTCTGTTTGAGAAATGAAATTTTAATTAAAGAAATGAGAAGTATTATTCGCTAACAAATGGTTCACGCGCATCATAATAAGATTTACATTAGGGTTATATGTAAATACTTAAGGTAGTTTGCTAGACATTTAGTTACAAAAAGGAGATGAGTATGGAAGAGGGAACAAAGATTGGGGCAAAGACTCAAGAGAGTATTCTCTCGAGAGGGAGGTTCTAGATACCTTTCACCTAGGTTCTTACATTTCGGTTCATTTTATATTGTAATAGAGTTCGGTCTTATCACATTACTTAGTTATCTAAATCAACTTGAGACCAAGGGATATGAGGGAAAACAAGAAATTTAATCTACGAAATCAAGTTTCTTTTTATTTTAAATTGGGATATTGAAGCTTCAATCAAGTATACCCAAAGTTATTCGTACTTGTCCTAAGGCCCAGACCCAGGGATAACAAGAGATTTTATGATTAAGTTCACTCGTGGGGCTCGAACTTAAAACTTCCAAAAAAAAAACATGCCTTAAAAGCCCTAAGTCTCAACCAACAAGACTGATCCTTGGGGACAACAGGTCAATGTTCCTTAAAGATCAAAAAACAAGAAATAGATCATAATGTTTGAACAAACTTCTAGGAATTGGAGTTATCTGATGATGTTGTTCTTTGTTCCACGTTTATATCAGACCCATTTGCAGGACATGAAAACTACAAAGTCCCAGAAGGGTTCAGCAACCAAATAGTTGGAGGAATAATGGCTGTGGTAATGGGGATAGTGACCATGGTCAGGCTGAGCAGAAACATGCCAAAGAAGCTCACAGAGGCAGCCATCTACAGTAGCACCATCTACTACGACGGTTCGGTGGCCAAACACCAGGCGCTACCGTCCCCCGCCCATGTGCCTCTGAGCGACTACATGACAATGATGAAGCGCATGGCCGAGCTGGAAGAGAGGGTCAATTACCTCAACAATAAGCCGGCTGCCATGCCTGCTGATAAGGAGGAAATGCTCAACATTGCTTTGAGCAAAGTTGAAACTTTGGAACAAGAACTACAAGAGACCAAGAAGGTACGCCAAACTTCCCTACTCATCTGCTAAATTAAAAAAGACTTAAAAGAAATTGTTAGAGTACGATAAAGTTAGCGGTTATGAACACGAAACTTTCTGCTTTGATACCATGTTAAATGATAAGATAGGGTAATCAAACACATCAGAACTCATACTGATGATTGCTTACAATCTTTGAACCAATGTACAAATGGTAGGGTTATGGTATTTAAGCACAAGATCTCCCCTGCTCATACCATATCTACTAACCATTGGTTAACATATTTGAATATATGTATATGGCCTTTCGTGAATTTGATATTGTAATGCACGGGGTTAAGAAAGGTACATGAATGATTTGTGATTGCATTCAAATGAGAGGGATCTTGAAGATATGCAAGTCATATGTAAGAAAGCTGACTAGAATTGATAGTTACTAGTTACTGCTTATATCAACAAGATGCATCTTTCTTTTTTGTGACTCAATCGTAAGATTTCATAATTAAACGTGCTTAACTTAGAACAGTTCTAGGTTGGGTGACTTCCTCTTTCTTAGAAGCATGTGAGTGAGAATAAACATGTTGAAAGGAACGATCTTTATTCTTAGAAGCATTTAATGGCTAATAAGTAACGTGGTCAAGTCATAAGGAATCAATGCAATAAAATGTCGGAGTCGAGAAGAGCCAATTAATCCCAGGCATGGGGGTGTTATAAGTATCATATCATATTCGAAAGGCAACGCCTTTTATTCTAGAATCATGTTAAATTATCGCTAAACCAGAACTTGAAAGTTTTTTTTTTTTTTTTGATAGGAAACACAAACTTTCATTGATGATTGAAAAGATACATCCTATCGATACATCATATAAAACTATGCCACTGAGAGATAAGAGTGGTTAAATCATAGTTACAAAAGGGGGCGGTTGTGAGACACCAGTACAAGGAAAAATAAATGATAGATTCAATTAAAGATTGATGATCCTTGTATGCATGGCCTTCGGTAAAGAGTCTGCAATTTCGTTTCCTCCAGATATTCCAAAGACAAGCGTAGATAATGCTTAGCCATAAGGTTTCCACATCTCCACTAAAAGGGTGCCCCAATAAGAAATAATTAATTAGATCCGATGTTCTATTAGGTAAAAGAGTTGACCATTTGAAAGCAGTTAAAAAACGAGCCCAGATTCTGGAAGAGGCATTACAACCCATGATCAAATGCTGCTAAGATTCAGAATTAGCTTGGCATGCACATAATGCAAATAGATGGTTGTAAAGCTTTTCTAGCAAATTTTTTCTGGATAATATCATTAGTATCATTAGTATTAAAACTTGAAAGTTGATACATACATTAACATAAATTTAATCTTTTATTCATATTCTTTAACGTTTCCTATCACAACATGGGTTTAATGACAATGTCTTTGCTTTGATACCATATTATAAATCAAGAATAAATCCAAAAACTTGAAACGTTACAATATACTTATTTATGTTATTCATGTTCATAACTTGCCCTCACAAGATTATCAAAACATATACTTTGAGATATCATGTTAAATAGTTTCAAACTTTGATAGGTTTTTTGTTTCAATGTTTTGGCAGGCACTAGAGGAGTCCGTAGCTCGAGAAGCAGAGCTGAACGACTACATCGAAAAGAAGAAGAAGAAAAAGAAGATGGTGGTAAGAAAGTTATCTAATAGTTAAAATATCCATACAAAAAGTTTTGTGATTTTAGTTTTAGTTTCTAATTGTGTCATTTTGTGATCTTTTGCAGAACCCATTCCGCTGGTGAATGCGATTATATTGATGGAGAAATAGCTCCAAAAAAATATCATAATAAAAAAGAAAGATATAATTAAGAGAAATTGTTGTATCTTGGAATGTATTTGAGACACTGATTACTTAGTATTGTCACATGATTCAATGTGTTTTTGTATATTAATACAATTTTTTTTATTTTCTTCTTTTATATATATGATTTAGTGGATGACACTTATTATCTTCCGTATAAAGTTTTTTATGTTTGATCGATATATACTCCACGTTTGTTGAACTCATTAAAAAAAAGAAGAAAAAGATGTATGTGTTTATTTTTAATATATGAAATTTAATTAAGAATGAATGCCATGCATGATGATTTTCTTCAAGTGATAATTAAAT
This sequence comes from Sechiopsis laciniata, assembly GCA_037833695.1. Lineage (NCBI taxonomy): Eukaryota > Viridiplantae > Streptophyta > Magnoliopsida > Cucurbitales > Cucurbitaceae > Sechiopsis > Sechiopsis laciniata. The sequence goes on along the minus strand of JBBMKA010026289.1, from coordinate 10,100 downwards.
TTGTATAGAGTAGAAAAATTTATAAAAGTGGTAAAAGATAATAAATAATGCCTCAAATTATAAAAATACCTAGCATCTAATAATAATAGATTATGTGACTTTTGATGTGAATGCATATTTTAATTTAATTTTATTATTATTTTTTTAGAATAGTAGATTATTATAAATAGTAAATTATTATAAATTGTTGGTTGTTATAATAGTCATTCAGATGCAAATTATCAAAATAAAAATTATGATTAAAAAAAACTATGATAAATGGTGTTCGAGTTTGAGGAGCTTGAGTGTATATTATTATAACATAATTTAAAGTTTTGTTTTTTCCTTCAAAATTTTCCCTTTATTTATTTTTCACTAATTTTGTAGTAATGTTGATTCAAGTAATTTGGGTGACTAGATTCTTTTTTTCTTCTTTTTTTAAAGTAACTAGTTTCCAATTAGAGACTTTAACTTCAACTTTTTTACTAGTAATGTTGATTTGAGATTTTTCACTTCTTCAAACTTGTTTTAAACACACAGATATGAGAAAAGAGACGGATTTTCTGAAATCAAAGAAAAATTGGACTGAAAAACGAATAGGGAAGAAGAAGAAGGTCAATAAACAAAGAGAGGAATAGAAAAAATCAATGAGCAATTAGGGTGAATGGAATGTTGAAATAAAAATTAAAAAAAAAATCCTAAGTAAGTCGTCACCGTGAATTGAACTCCACCTTTTGATTTTTTAATGTTCTTTTGACAACCAGGTTAACCAGGTTATCCAGTGTGCATATGAAAAATACTGCTGAAACTGCATCAAACAAATTACATTATTATTTCATTTCTTGTTAATTTCATAGTTTCTTTTTATTGCCCAAAAAATGATCGCCTTTTTTGGTTTCATTCCACTAATTTCTTTCAAAAGCTCCACATTTCTTGAGAGAAACAGAACTTCAAATCAGATTATAAGTTGATGGCAGCTATAATTGGATAAAGGTGAAAAATACAGAACAACTATCTCACAGCATAAATATATATTCTTTTCGAAACAAGAACTTTCACATTGTAATTTCTTCACACAAACTATGCGTATGCGTTTCCTCCTCATTGGAAAGATAATCACATCATTCAAATATAAAGTCAAGTAAGATCAACAATGAGCGGCAGCACGAACCTTCAAACTCCAAGTCATAGCTGATACACGGCAAGAGCCAGCTGCAGTTAGCGAATCCTCCACCCACCCCTGCTGCGCTTAGCAATCCTCCACTCTCCACCGAGACCGGGATACATTACCAGCAAAATCTCTTTTTCTAATGAATGTAAGAACATACATCAATCGGCAAATGGAGTTTCATCAAAAAACATGGAGCGAGACAGATAAACATGAGCAAAAATACCAATATTTTAGCTTACCCGTAACTTCGCCTCCTCTTGGCTATCGATGTAAGCAAGCAGTTCTTCTTGCCTCATCAACGCTTCATGCAAAGCCTGCACAGAAAAATGTGATGAGACTTAGACGACATCGATAAGATATAATAAACCAGAGCATATAAATTCCAGACAACCCAACGAGACAAACGACCAACTGAATGACAGAGTCCTGAGAGCATAAAGCGACCTATATATGTATTGCAAAAAGCTAATGGAGTAATCCTGTAAATGATCAAATATTTTACGTACTGTCCTTTAAAAAAATAAAGGAGCGAGTAAAATAAGCACAAGCTAAAACACATTCACTTTTCAAAATTCAAGCTTCCAAAACTGAAAAGATGATAAGAGAATAGCAGTATACCTTCTTGGTAGCAATGAGCTCTGCTTCTAAGCCATCAACGCGGCAGACGGCAGCATTCAGTAGTTCCTCTTTCTCGTATGGCATTTCGGATGGTTTCGATTGAAGCGTATCAACCTTCTGCTCTAGCTCACCAAGCCTATTCGTTAGATTCGAGAGGAGTTCTGCTTCTGAAAATTTAGCAGTCCGTGAAGGGGATCGATTCTCCTCCATGCCTGTTTTGTCAAGGGACAATTCTGGAGAGTTCTGACTACCAATTGACAATTTCTTCTCACTTATTTGGGATGCCAGTGAACGGATGAAAGCCAAAATGGCTATGAAGAAGCCCATGAATGCTAACATCATTCGAGCATGAAGTGCTTCAGGTGATTTTTGAGTGTCAGCCAGTGGAAGAACCCCTACAAATAAAGAAAGAGATTTTAATTTCATTGTGAAACTATTATCAAAACCCCAGAATTAAGAAATAATTAAACAAAATGGGTTGTTTATATTTGACAAAAGACCCTACTTTAACGAACTAACTATGCAGACATGGTTTGATAAAATATGTTGAATTTATGTCTAAGTTATTGGTTGATATGGTTCACCAAAAGTTGCGGTCGATCCGGTTGGACTAGCTAACCTTTGGAGGCACTAGGTCGTTGGAACGAAACTTGCTTCTTCCATCCAGCATCAACAGCTTTGTCAACCATGGGAACATATTCATCATACCCAGAGAAATTAACAGCAAAACCTCCTTTCCCGCCAACTTTTGCCTGCAACGACCAATGAATAACGTTAAGAAAGTCTACGGCTATAATATTTCTTATAATAAATAACCTAACGTCCACATAAAAGGGCATCTTAAAACTTTGAGATATTGTCACATAAACTAGAATGTCTGATAGAACTGAGGTTTTTAACTAATCGTAGACGACTAACTTGAACAGTTGAACACAAGTGCAACTATTTTTTATTATTTTAAAGGTGAACAAATAAAAAGAGGGGAGAGCAGGCTGTTCGTAATCTCCTGAAACAACTCAAAACAACATTTGTTCCCTACCAACCACAAACATTAATTAACAAGTGAAAGCTTACTTCTTCCCGAACAGGAGTCAACCGGAGATGAGAATAGCTCTTCATTGCTTTAGGCGAAGCGATGTCTTCAGCTTCAGATCCTGACTCAGCAGTGGATGTGTCACTACCTTTCACCTTTGATAGGACGGTTAAAAACAGAACAATGTTTTAATGCTTTGTTTCAGAAATTAGGAAAGAGTAGAAATAGGCCCAAATCATATTAGTTTTTCAAAAAATAGAAGGTTTACCATAGGGTAATTTGGCTTAGCATATGCAACAACCTTCCCTTCGCTATTTAGAACTTTTACAACCTGTCTGGCCCGTCGTGCTTCCCCATTAAGAATCATCTGCCAGAAATGAACATTCAACTACCGTCCCATAAATTAAAACTAATGATGAAAGATCAATGGTTGAAAAGCCACAATCAACCTTTAGAATTTCTGGGTTTCTCCATGGCCCCTTGTCTGAACGAAGACATCCTTCAGAATCTGCACAGATACAACTTCCACCCAGAAATTCTGGCAGCTCACTGCAGAATGGATGCATATTTAATAGATGAGAAAAGGTAAGGACATAATATATGGTATATCTGGATAATCCAATAAACCCCAATTACCTGGAATCAATTATTTCAAGTAATTTGTTTTGGTACTTGTTTCCGAGAACCTAACACATAGTTAAAAATATATATGAAACAAGATGTCATAATCTGAAGAAGTTAAATGAATTCTAGAATACCAACTATAGAATAGAAGAAAAGAAAGATTTACTGCATACATGAATTTTAGATGTTGTTCGAGGGTCAAGAAAAGACTTGACGGTGTTCCATAGCATCCGGAATCCAGGACCAGCATTGATAATGTACATTTGGCTGAGAGTCTGTACAATTGTAATAAATAATATACGTCAGCCTACACAATTATATAGAAGTCAATATATGATCTATATATATGTGTGTGTGTGTGTTAAAAATGATAAAGATTACATGATATATATATGTATGATTACATGATATAGATCAGAATAAGAATCTGTGATAGAGCCACAGAGGATTTTTAAACCCAAAAGGCGCAGAAAAAGTAAATAACTTAGAATTGAGAAAGGAGGTGTAGTTATGTGGTACATCATGTTGTCTGATGTCAACAATGTGGCCATTTAGGTATAGTACACCCTTTAAAAGCCTGGCATGTCTAGTGACATTGAATTCTTCGTAGTATCATGTGGCAAAATTTTATGTAAATATTATGAATAGAATCCAAAACTAAAGGAACCCTATACTAATTTGCAAGAAAGTTTTTTTTCGAATAAGAAACATTTCATTTATAAACGATAAAGGATAATTCTTCAAGCACCGAAAGATGAATATAGATCAAAAGTCCTATAAATAGAAAGCCTCTCTCATGTATTCTTAACACTTATTCATTCTTACTAAGATCTTTGATAAATTTTTGGAGAATTCTCTCCTTTTGGGTCTGTTGGCTAGATCAGTAACAGTCTCATCACATTCGAACATGACCAGTGTACCCACTTCCTCATGCAAATCAAGGCTTTTTCCACCAGCAATCCTGCGCACATCAGAGGCAATGACCTTCCGTAAATCGAAAGCAGCCTCACACATGTCAATCACCTTCAGTGAATCATGGGCCTGAGTCATTTGCAGTCGCGTGCACGATAAGGGCATCATTCGCGAATCATGGTGCAACTCTTTGGAGACCTTAGCCTTGCGCACTTAGGGGAAGCATCAGCCTCACGTGAATAAGGGGCAATGACCTTCTGTCAGGAGCAACTTCACATATATCAATTATAAACTGCCTTCAACAAATCACATCACAAGTCAAAAGGTGCATCGGTCATGTGCACAATAAGGCTTCATTTTGCAAATCACGGTGCCACTCATGGGATCCCTCTGTCACACGCACTTCAGAGGCAACCTCTGCCTTCTGATCGTGGACAGCCCCGTGCACTTCATCACAAAATCAACAGTCTACTGCAAAACAAAGGGTGTTGCTCGAGCGAATCTTGGGCATAAAGAAAGCTATATGGTTTTAATTCTAAAACTATTATTTATCTTATTTATTAGTTATTTTCTTGCACTAATATACACATAGGGCAGAAATAAAGACATACTACTAGATTTAAAGATCCATTAATCATACCTCACAAAAGCATCAACTTCAAGTGATGCATCGAAATTAAAAATATTATGTAGGTCTCTTATGTTGTCATTACAAAAAAGTGAAGTTGCTTACTTCTGGGTAATTGTCACCATCAACTTTCTGCAGTCGCGTGATAAGTTCCCTAGCAGACTTTGTGAAATTCTTGAGACCCTATATAAAAGACAAAAAGGGAAAGCTAAAATTAATTTGAATGGTTTTTTTTTCATGAACCAATCAAGTAATAAAAAACAATGACATCTAAAACAAACATACCACCCCTTGGACATCTAATATTGTGGTGCTTGAATCTATGTGCCTCTTTGCAGCAATAGAACAGGCTGGAAACTTGATAGCAAAACTTTTCTCGAATTCTTGCACGTGGTACCTTATATATCGATCCATAGTTGTCACTTGCATAAGTTTGTTTGGATCCACTTTCCCCAACCTTTCAATGTAAATAGGTTTTCCTTCTTTATCCACACCATGGTAACCATGAGGATAGTACCTCAGAACTTCATTTTTCTCATTGAATTCAAATTCCTGGGGAAATTGCCAGCATTGTAAGGATAAAGAGTTTCCATTTTGTACAAGTAAGTTTAATCTGCACTTACTTCACCAATTGTGTCAACACCAAACTCCTTCCTCCATTGAAGCATATCAGCCCACATATGCTTAGCTTTCTCGATATCAAATTTCCGAGCTTTTAGAAACCTGAAATTAATGTACACCATCAGCAATTATCTAAACAAAGGTTCACCCAATAATGATACATTCCATTTTCCTGAAGCTTACTGGAGCGGGAGCATGCTTTTCTAAGGCATAAAAGCCCTAAGCACAGCTGTTACAAGTATAAGTGAGCCAAAATGCACAAATATAATTAAATTAAAAAAAATTCTTTCAAATTTATGAATCATACAAACTACAAAAAGTCTTCAATACAAAGTTGCTACCTAAAAAGATATTCAATATGCTTTTCACTAGAACTACAACCCAAACTTATGATTGAAGAAAGAGACAGAGAGAATGAAAGCTCCCAGTATGAAATTAAAGAAATATAAAAGTAACGGGATGATTAAAGAAACTACAGACGTCACGACTCATGGCAGTGCAGGAGGCGTAAGACCAGCACTGAATCAGATACGCAAGGCCTTGTAGGCCTCCATGTGCCTTTTAAATCGGGTGTATGAAAAATAGTCAAAAGGTAGTAACTTGAGGCATAACAAAAAGATCAAGAAAAATGTGGGAAAAGTGCAACTGAATATGAAAGGTGCCAACAGTCTAGCATAATTGAAACTGTCTTATGCTAGAAAAAAGCAGATTCAATGAGGCTAGATTGTCTATGATTGAAACTGTTTTTTTTTTCTTTTGTTATTGAACCATTATACATAATCCAATCTGAATAAAAACAATAACCATGCAATTCAAAGAAATAATAGATTTTTTGTCATTTTAAAATCATGGATTAGCAATAAAATAAAGGGAAAAAGGACCAGAAAAGACCAAGTTATGAAGGACAAAGTATGCACAAGGACAAGAGAAAGGTTACAGACCTCAACATCATGTGATAATCATCATGTTTTTCTGGCAGTAATTCTTCCATTATTAGTGCTTGACGAAATTCATCGACAGCCCGCAGCTCCTCAACATCCCTAACATCCTCAATAGAAACAGAACTCACCCGACCATCACTTTTTCGCCTACTGCTCTTCTTCTTGAGGGAATGTTTAAATTTAGAAGATGCATTTAGTGCTTTCTTCTTTATAGACCCAATTCTAGTCCTCCTTTCATCCTCCGAGTTTTCAAAATCAGATTTCCTTTCTTTTCTTTCATCACTACCAGAGAACCCTTCAAAGCCTACCATTTACAACAATGCATAAATAAGAGCTAGAACAAACACCAAAAAGTTGATGGGACTTAACAAGAAAAGAAAAAAAATTGCAGCTACAAGATTTCCGACAATTACAGCAATTTGTTTTCAACAGATGATTGACTGTGAAATCTAAATCCACCATACAACTTCTTTTAGGCACGGTAGTAATTTTAGCTTCTTTCAGCTTTGAAAGAAGACATGAACCTTTACAGAATGAGTAGAAATAAAATCCCAGGAATTCCAAAATTTTATTATCTTGAAATTATACACACAGTGAAGTTAACCGAAACGAGATGGCATAATTTCAATCCATTGTGCCCTCTAAACTAAACAACGAAAATAAATTGTTATTTGATATGTCTAAACCCCAATAAAGCAGCTAGACCAAGAAATTACTTGCAAATTAAATAGTCAAACTTCACAAGAACCAAATCTGACCGTGAAGTTTTTACAAAAACTTCCTTCGATCAGAGACCAAAGTTACAGATTACAACAAAACAACAACGATCTAAGGCTATTTCACTTCAAGAACAAAACCCATTAGAAAAATTACATAAAAACAAAACCCCATGAACCGTGTAATACCAATTATGCATGAATGTACCCCCCCCCCCCCAAAAAAAAAAAAAACCGATCCTAAATTAACGCAATTTCATTAAGCTTCAAAATGCGTGGACAAAACCCCAAAATTGAAAAACAAAAAAGAAGAAAATCAAAGCAATTAGGGGGAAAAAAGGAACTCACATGGTCTAGCGAATCGATCCAAGGGTCCAGACATTCTCAGAAATCCCACACAAAATCAAGAACACAAACAAAATCTCTGTTCAGTGGATCTAACTATCTCAAGCCCAAAAAGAAATCAATCAAAAAACCGATCCGATAATGAAATGCGAGAGCTAGGGTTTGTGTTCGGATGAACCCTCGTCGAGAAATTAGAAGAAAATAAGGAAGAATGTGTCGGCTGAAGAAGAAGATGAAGAAGACGAAGGATCCAGCTGCTGTAATAAATCAGTAATTAAATACAAATAAAAACAAATAAACCCACCCAAAAATAAATTTATTAATTAATCGCGTTTTATACGTTTAAATCGAGCGCCGATTAGTGAAAAACAAGAACGGCGACAAGAACACAGAAAATATAAATGTAAATAAAAACAAAATGTACGAAACTGCCCCTGCCTTTCGCTACAATAATTTTGATTTTAAATTCTCTCGTTATTGTTTTAGGTATATTTCTTTTTCTTTTTTTCTTGACAAATTTTTAGATATATTTCTCAATTTCTTTTAATTATAGATTTATGCCTTGGATATGTATATGATAGGATATTTTAAAACTTAAATGATGAAATACTTAATTTATTAAAATAAATACTTTTAGGTTTTTATTTTTTGAATAAGTATTTAAATATATTAATATAAACGAAGAGTAGCAATTAAATGACATCAATATATATCAATGATTAAAATGTCATGAATTTGAATTTTTATATTCTAATATTATAATCTCAAAAAAGAAATTATATTAATAAAATAAAATAAACCATCATGGAGTGGGTTAGCGATAGGATGCTTAAGAGAATGGATTCAATCTATAGTTTTCTACTTAAAAATTAAGTTTTTACAAATTTTTTTGACATTTAAATGTCGTATCAAAAAATATATTTCGTGACATTAATTGAGATGAACACAAATGGACTCGGACAATCACATATATTAAAAAATAATAAAAAATAAATAAATAAAAATTAAAAAAAATCTATGACTAGAAAATATCGCTGGAAATTTAATAACATTTATGTAGAAAGAGGGAGGGTGGGGGCCACAGAAACACGTGGCGGCGTTGATGAAGGGGAGTCCTTTTGAATTCATTTGGCAATGATTTGGTCGCACAAACGCGCAGGCCGAGGCCAAATCGGCCCCCGTCTTTTACTTTCTTTCTTGTTTTTTTTTTTTTTTTTTGTACGATAAATTAAATAATAAAAAATAAATGATAAAACGACAAATTAAATCAATAAGGGATATTATATAACTCCTAAAAAAAATCCAATTCTTTCCGGAGATTTTGACTTTGCAACTAATTTAGGGGGTGTTTGGAGGGAGGGAAATGTTAATGGTAATGATTATAAAAAAATAAGGAAGAGAATAAGAAAGATAATGATCATGAAGAGGATAATTATTTGTATTTAGAGTGAATGTAATGATTATGAGAAGAATAATTATTTGTGTTTGGAATGGGATAATGATTATGAAAAAAATAAAATAATGAATATGATGTGAGTGAAAATACTGATGTGATGTATAAAAAAGTTGTTAGGGGAGAATAAAAAGTAATTAAGAAGAGAATGAAAAAAATGATTTTTTAAAAATGTAATTGTGAGGGAGAATAATTTCTGGTGGCTCAAATACGAGGTATCATCCTCATTCTCATTCTTCCCCTTATTCTTGATGGCCCAAGCACTCCTTTAATAAACGTTGGGGGTATACAAATAAAATGAAGTGATGACCTAAGTATTTCAGACTACTTAATCAAATTGTAATAATTTAGTTGGATTGAGTTATAAAAAAATTTGGGTTAAATTATAATTTAGTAATTTTCTTTGAGTTTGATTAGTTTTAAAATTGAACGATTTTTTGTTTAGTTTAATTCAACTTAGCCCGACATAAGAATAATATACGTATATATGTGTATGAAATTAATTAATAAGATAAATTATTACCATATTGTTAGATTTAAATAAATATTGACTAATATACAACCAACAAAAAAAAAGATTTAAAAAAAAAAAAAACATACAACAAAAAAAAAAAGTTTGGAACTATTCCACATAAATTTAAAATCATGCGGATTTCAATTTTTTTCTATGGCCAAAATTTAAAAAGTTCAAATGCTTTTTTGTTTCAAGTCAAAATCACTTGTAGTAGGTCACCTGTAAATAGGTAGGTTGTTTAAAGATGGAATTCATAAAAAAAAAAAATTTAAAAATCTAAAATGGAATATTAATTATAAATAAAAATTCATACAAGGAGTAAGAACTATTTGTTAAATATTAAGGCCCAAATAACATTAAGACCTAAAGAAGAATCTAGAAACTAAGGGTCAAAGAAAACTCTAGATTTCCCTCCATGGAAAAAGAAAAATCTAGATATTTATTACTCATGAAAAATCTAGATGTTTTCTTTGTCCAAAGCCAAGTTGTGGCAAAATCCTAGCCATATATTTTACTTGATCACCAAGGCAAAATTTGGACCATTG
>JBBMKA010026241.1:0-26188 GCA_037833695.1 Sechiopsis laciniata | reverse complement strand
CCTCTTTTGTTTGATTGATGAGAAGCTTTTGTAATGGATTGAGTTGTATTTATAGAGATGGATGAGAGATTCGGTTGAATTGGATTTGATTTATTCAATGAAAAGTAGATATTAATATTCATAAAAATGAAAACCAAAATGAAATCTTCCAAACTTACCCACTATATTGAATAAAATGATTCATGAACCTTTCTTCAACTACTCCATTTAATTATAATATTAGATTGAATTATATTATTGTTATGATACTAAAATTATTTAAGTTGAACATTTTAATCATATGTTTGGACATGGAATATTATTATTCTCTTGATAAGTATATTCGGTAGCTTAGAAATTTGATTATAAAAGTGTTTTTAAAATTTAATCTTTATGATTTGAAGAAAGTTTTAATTTAGTTTATAATTTTAAAAATTAGAATTTAGTTCCTAGGTTTTGATAAAAACAAACAAGATAATCATTTCCATTCGTAATCCTTCTCGAATTAAATATGTAAAAGTTAGGTTATTCATATGTCAATAATAACGATGCGGATTAAGTTAGTGATTGAATAAAAATATGATATTTGTTTTTGACAAAAATATTATATTATTTACACCTGAAATACTATTGAAATGTCCCTAATGTCTTTTTTGGTTTTTAGGTAAATTAAATTTTTTTCTTAAAAAAATTAAGTATAAAAGTAAGCTCAAATAAAACATAATTAAAATTGAGTATTATTAAAATGTAAAAGATAAAAGTGTTTCTTTTTTAAATATAAAGAGCAAATACAAATAGCTAGGCTTTTCAAAATAAAAAAATAAAAAAAATACAAATACAAATAGCTAGGAATTGTAAATTTATTTTTCTCTCTCTCTCTCATTTTTTTTTTTTTTTTTTTTTTTGAGTCTCGAAAAGGTATTGTAAGATTAAAATATTCTTAATTAATGTCAAACTAAGAGGTTAATTAGGGCCCCTTCTTCTACTTGGATGTACAAAACAATTTCTGCCAACCTTTAAAATGAGTTTTCAATAACTTTGGTCAAAGCAAGGAAGTAAAATTTGCTTTGCAATTGGTAGAAAAATGGATACTTGGACAAGAAAAAAAAAACCAAGCCTTATAACCCTCTTATTTTTATTTTTCTCGTCTTTTCTCTTTAAATGATAAGGATGAAAATTCAAACCATTGGCTTTGGCATCTTTTTTCATAATAATATTTTTTTTACAAATAAGACAATGCTTAGACTATCAACTCTGATTGCTGCAGCTTCATCATGAAAGGCATTTGTTTTTTTTTTTCTTTCTCCAATGTTAGGAAGCAAATAAGTTAATGTTGATTATATTATGGGATCAAAAAAATTGGTGCCGCGTTGATTTGGTTCAATTTTAAAAATTTGTCGACTACCCACTTATTTGAGAATAATACTATTTTTTAAAATTTTTTTTTTAAATTACAACTTATTGGGGATGAGAGGATTTAAACCCATGACCTCATGGTCGATGGGTGTACACTAATACTTCTGCGTTATTGCTTTGCTTTTGATAGATCTATCTAATACCTAAACAAGCTATATTCGAATGGATTAGATATATTAATATATTACTCTAAAAACAGATAGATTAAAATATTATGGATGTTTGACAATCTTCAACTGTCCTTGAAGTTAAAAATTTCAGGGTCTTGAAGGGAATTTTTTATTATTAAAATCGCGTTCAAAATATAATATATATTTGAGTTGTGTTATATTTTATATATGGCATTAACAATAGGATTTCATTTTATGTTAAAATCGTATAGAGAATAAAATTTCTTTTTTTTGTACAAGAAGATCAAGCCAAGTCCAAAATGCAATGGTTTTATTTTTTTTTGGTATTAGTAGTATCAAAAATACGATGCAAATTTGAATTGGTGTGTATTGATTTGGTCAGCACAATTAACAAATTAGTCTTTACTTGAAATCAACTAATCATGTGATGACATGTAAAATATTAAAAATAGGATGCAAAATTGAATTATTTTGAATTGATTTGGTCAACACAATTATCAAATTAATCTTTACTTTAAATCAACTAATCATGTGATGACATGTAAGGTAATTGGTTGAAGATTGTTAGACTTTTAGAGATATTAAAATTTATCAATTGCCAATTGGTTGAAGATTTGCCAATTGATTTGGTCAACACACTGGTCAAGAGTTGTTAGACTTTTAGAGATATTAAAAAAGGGTTAGATATCATATATCATGAAAAATAATAGCATTAGTTTTTATGTTAAACTTAGAGATCTGTTATAAAAATAATTAAACAAAATAAGAGTTGGTTAAAGGGCGTGCATTGAGTTTACTTAGTTGAATAATAATTGAGGTGAAGATTTTAAATTAATAAATTTTTTAATCACAAACACACAGAGTTAAATTATTACTCTTATTTAAAAAAGGATGCGTTCACTTGGATTACGTCTTTCCAAAGACAAAATTTATTGCCGACGAACAGTCAATTTTAAAACTTGACGACAAACGTTACCTTGAAATTGAATAAATATATATATATTATCTCTATATCACCTATAAATTGAAAATAAACGCACTTGCAGTTCTAATTATATTGATTTATGCTCTTAGAATAAAACAATTGTCATAAATATGCAAATTTTTAATATATCAATCTTTTTTAACTATATAATTTTATCTTCCTAATGAATAAATTAGTTCATCTATTTTTTTATTTTTTGTCAATTGGTTTATCTCGAATTTGTTTCATTTATTTTTGAGGTAAAATTTATCTTAAATACTTAAGCTCTATTTACGTTCGCTAACAACAATCATTTTTGTAAAATCGATAAATTCTAACTTTTAGTACTTACGCACATAGCAACTTCTAAAAACATGATCTATCATAAACTAGAGGATTTTTCAAGAATAATAATAAATAAATAAAACTTAAATAATTCTACCAATGTCAAATGGCAAAAAAAAAAAAAAAAAAAAACCTTGGTAAAATTACAAAAATGTCCATAGAATTAACAATTTTAATTAATAAGACTAATTGAAGTTAATTGGTGACATTAATTGAAGTATATCAATGATAGTGAATGAAGTCAATTGATTGACAATGATTGGTTCACTACTACAATTAAAGGCACATATGACTAGCTATCTAAAAATATTTCAAAAACACGGATTTTAAAAGATGGACATACTTTTTTTTTAAAAACGCCTGATATATGATTGTTCACACGAGATTTTTGGAGATAAACAGAAATGAGACACGTGTAAATGAATTTGAATCTTTGTTGATTTGATTTGTGCACGTGTTACAATGTCTAGTATTTATCCTCTGATTCTTTCTCTCGAGGTGTGGATTTTGAAGATGTTGATCTCAGGGCTTGTGATCTTATTCTCAGACGGAGGATGATTGAATCTTCAGTATGTTGGTGAAGAGACGATCGGTTTGAGGAAGCCTTTGTCGTTGAGAGTTTTGAATTCTGAATTTTGATCTCTGAATTCTCTAACTCCTTGACTGATCTTGAAGGCTTGAGGATTTGAATGGGTGGGTGCTCTGAGTTCTAAGTTGTAAAAGCTTTAGAGTTTTTGAGTCTTCAGTCTATAGTTCTCAGTTCCAGTCCTAGGTTCAGGTCTTTTGTAAATGAGGGAGAGCTCTTTATTTATAGAGTTTCCATGGGATTCTGGACTTAGGCTTCATGAACTTTTGGGCCTAAACCTTGGTCTTGGACCTTATCGATCTTTAGACTTGACCATTGGGTTTGAGCCTCATGTGTCTTTGAATCTTATCGTTAGGCTTGAGCTTCATGAATCTTTAAACCCAATACATGGGCTTAGGCTCAACTTAATATGGACCTAAATTACAAATAAACTGGCTTTCAATCCAATTAATTTTGGACAATTATTGATTTGTAATTGACCCAATATTTAATTGGATTTATTAGTCAATGATGTTGCAATTTCTGATTGGTCAAAATTTCTCAGTCAACAATGATGACAGCACTTTTAATGACGGGCATTACCTGTCATCTTTTGATGCTCATTATCTTAAAGTGAGTCACATCTATAGTGTAATTTTCTATTAGCAAGTTTGATTTTTCATTTCTCCACTTTTTTCGTCTCAAACTTCTCACTACTTAGACTAAAAACCCTAAAACCTTGTAATGCCTCTCTCTCCTCCTTCATCTTCTTCTCATTTTCACCTTTTATGATTCATCGACCTCAACTCTTTGTGCCTATGGTTCTATTCCCCTTTTGGCAACTGTCGTTTTCGTTTTGATCTCATTGTGAAAAATTGTAAGCTTATTTTTCATTTTAGTTGTTTCGAAGTTTTTGAGAAGTTTTATTCTTGTTGTATTTAACTATTGTTTGTTTAAGATTGTGATTTTAGGGTGGAGATTGCTAATCTGTTAGTTTCGTTGGGCATGAGAGCGATTTTCCTTGTTAATTTTATCTTTGGTTTGGATTATATTTTTAATGCATTTTGTCTGTAAATATTACTAGTTTTGTTGATTTTCATGGGGTAGAGGCAAAGTCGAGAGTTTTTTTCATGATGATTTTTTGTGTAGGAAAAGATTTGAAAATAAAGAACATGAGAAACATCCCGGAGTGTTCAAAGTTGTTCATGTGAGAAGGGTTCAAGAGTCCATTGATAAAGAAGTTGAAGTGGGTTGAATACAAAAGCTCAATACACAAATCAATGAAAGCGTCAATGAGAACAACATAAAGCTCCAAGTATTGAAGTTTGCCATGAAATCTAGGCACATGATTCCAAACACGAAAGCGAAATAGAAAATAATCTTCTTCCATTCTTCTCCACTACTTTCCCCCCAAGAAAATAAAAGTTGTTCCAGAATTTTTGAGATCCTAAATGACGGGACCAACGTGCACGCAGACTATTTTAAAAAAAAATATAAAACAAAAGTTTTAACGACTAGCACAAAAGATGACACGAAAACCTATCATCAAAGAGCTTTAATGACGGTCATTTTTTCCCGTCACCAAAGGGGAAATATGACGGGCGTGACAATCATAAAAGGTGCCCGCTATCTTTTCTTTTATGACAGGGGAAAAGATGGTGGGCTTGGGCCCATCATCTTTTTTAAAAGATGGCGGTCTTTGCCCGCCATCTTTTCTCAGTTTTCTACTAGTGGTTGAAGTCAATGGATAACATTGATTGAATCCAATCAGTGGCAATGATTGAAACCAATAAATGATTGAAGTTAATCGGTGCGCAATTAATTGAACTAATCCTATATTTTTCATATTTATAATTAGTGTTACTGATTGAAGCCAATAAATGACACTGATGCGATGAAGTCAAACCAGTGACACTAATTAAAACTAATCACAATGTTTTATTGATAAGGTTCAATTAATTGTATTAATTGTGCAAAATTTTCCTCTAATGTACTTCAATATTGTGCTTGTTTGTAAAAAATATTCATTATTTGATTAGAGTGGTCCATTGTTAAGAATTTGATGAAATTAATCCAATAGCATGTTTTTGTTTAATTTTATAACGGTGTAAACATATAAAAAAAAAAAAGAGAGGAAAATAAATAAAAGGAAACATTCATTTTTATTTTAAGTGGTATGTCATTGTTTATTTAAAGAAAAATATAAAATGAGCCCAAGTAATTACAAGGCATTAAGAAAGGGCAGTTTCATTTTATTTTAATGATATTTAGTGAGTTTTCTCTTTTGTCAGAAATACGCAAGATGTAGGGAGTTTTATTTGGAAAAATTCTCACTCAAAATTTGGTACAAAGCAGTCTTGGCTTGCGTTGAAAGGGATTTCCAGCCTATAAAAATTGGGTTTTGTATTTCGATTTTCCTCATGTTTATTTTCTATGTTTTTTTTTTCCTCTGTGTAATTTTGTTTGTTCTTTCATTATGTGTGGCTGAATTCTAGTTTTTTATTTAAGGGTAGATTAAATTTCAATTGCAATTTTTGTGAGGTTTTGGACCAAATAGAATTTATTTCAATTCAAGAATTAATTGATTCAGGTTTTTTACTGAAATTGATTGTTGATAAATTAAATTGACAACTTAATCTATTAACAATTAATTCGTGCTATATATGATTCTGTGATATGCGCAATATCTCAAATGAATGTAAATTGTAGCAAGAGGTTGGCTTATGTGTGTAATTATGACTGTTCCAAATTACATAGCTTGCATAATAGACCTTAAGGCAACAATTAAACAAAAGTTAATTAATTTGTAGCTATCTCGATTCGTTAATTTTTGGTTTAGTCGTTCTCATTGTTTTAAATTTTATTATTTAATTGGTATGGAACGCTATCGTGCCCAATCGAT
Organism: Sechiopsis laciniata; assembly: GCA_037833695.1. Lineage (NCBI taxonomy): Eukaryota > Viridiplantae > Streptophyta > Magnoliopsida > Cucurbitales > Cucurbitaceae > Sechiopsis > Sechiopsis laciniata. The sequence continues at coordinate 19,886 of JBBMKA010026241.1, read as the reverse complement.
TAAACAGTAAGTTTTGACTTTAATGCTGGGTTTAAGTCAATAAAATAGGAGAACAATTACTTATTTTGGCTTTTCCAAATAGGTAGACTAATTTCTTGAATCTGTTAAATTTAAATTAATTTTTAGCCCATGATCAGAATTGCAATTTGATTATATTGAACCCTTGAATTAGAATATTTCACATAGTTGTCTATTTGATTAAAATTTTACTGTTCAATTAGAATTATTTGCTCTCAACATCAAAACCCCCCTTATTTATTTGTTAAAAATTGAGAAAATCATTTTACAGTTTCCTTGGGATTCGACCTGATTCCACTAGTTCTACGAGTTAGATTTAGAAGGGTCAGAAATTATTTTGGCGAGCTTCGACAACCCGACCATTTATTCATTGAACTAGTACATATTTGTAACTAATGTCACCGATTGAAATGAATCAATATCATTGATAGACGTAATTCAGTGACACTAATTGAAGTCAATCAATATTATTGATTGAACTTGATTGGTGACACTGATTGAAGTATATTGATTGAACTTAATCATTGAAACTAATTGAAGTGATTCATTGTTTTATCATAGTTGTTTTCGTAAATTTTTATCAAATAATTTACTTCAAACAAATCGCCAAGAAGTATAAAACATGTGTATCCATTGTGTGTGCTTGCCAATTAGTATTTGTTCAATACCAATAATAAGGGTATACAAACAACCAACAATTCGAGTAACCCAGACTAACCAGCCCAACACAAAAAAATTATAATCCAAGCCAGCCTTTACGATGTAGGTTGATTAGTTCAGGATGCTCTCGGTTTATCATTTTTTTGTACACTCCTAAAATGTAGTAGGGGCAATATAGTCATTTAACTTCTTAGATGATATTTATTATTTTAGTCTCTTTATTTCGTGTATCCTACTTCCCCATATTTAAAGAGGTCTTTCACATTAATAAGATAAGTTGAATTCCTCTTCTTCATCCACATATAAAGCACCAGAGGAATCATTGTAAGAATCCATTTTTCGCAAATTTTTCGTGCAAGGCTTCTGCATCAAATTTTCTTCTCCTACTCTTTTCTTCCTCTTGTGATTCATTGACAATGGCCAATTTTTAAAAAGTCAATAACATAGATGACGCATCATTAATGCACAAACGAAGTCATACCTTAATGTACCATCCCTTTACGGTGGCCAACGTTCTTGTCTCACGATCTTTAATTGGCATGGTTCATAAAAGTGGGAGATGATGATCATACTTTTTGGAAAAGAACAAATTCGAATTCATAACTGAAGAAATAAAGAAATTTACCAAGGCTCCACTCGTTGTTGCCTAAAGATGCAACAATGAAATCCTCTGATCCTGGATAATCAATTTAGTGTCCAAAGAAATCACTCCCAACAGTATTTACACTAGTCTGTAAAAACAAGTTTGGGATGAGATAACTGAAAGATTCAAAGAAAGTAACATTAAAAAATATTTCAATTACAAAGGGAATTGGTCAATGTTATTCAATGTTCTTTTAGGTGTTGAAGTGTACTTTAAAAGACTCAAAACAATTTGGCAGGATCTTTATGATTGTAGACCTACAAACAATTTAGAAAAAACTCAAACCATTCTTGTCTTGTTTTCACTCGGAGTATGTTATGGTCTTCTTAATGGGACTCAACGAGTCATATGCAACAATTTAAAATCTAGTATTGGAGATCGAACCATTCCCTATCAACAATATATTTTCTCTTATAATCCAATGGGAAGGACAAAGAATTGCAGCTCAAAGCTCTTCGATACCTCTTAATCCTATAACACTATCTTCAACTGATTCAAGAAAACAAACTTCACTCAATCTCGCAAGAAGGAAGCTCTATGAATGGTATGTACACATTGTGGAATATGCAACACAATTTAAGAATGCTACAAATTGCACAATTATGCACTAGGCAATTTGTAGCACACACAATGGATACAAATATCTTTATTCCTGAATCTTCTCAAAAGACGTCTATGGTATATGGACAAAGGCTGGGCGCTTTGTCCTATCCCCCCACGAGTTCAGATAGATGAACTTTGAGTATCCTCAAGAGAAGTCTTGCATTCCATCAAGGCAATTTTGGTCATACGTTGAGTTTCTCGAGCTTGGGCAAGATCCTTCCTCCACTAATTCACGGCAAAATTATGAGCCCAAATGGATCACACCTCCTCTAGGTTTCTTAATTGTCGTCGGCAAACAGTCACATAGTTTATGAAACCTTGAATTTATATGAAATACAATTTATAGTAATTCAACACATTCATACATATTTACTTCCAATTTATTTCATTCCCTCAATTTCCCTTTATTTGTTAAAAAAAAGTATTTTTCTTATGATCAAAGCTCCTTTTGACATGATTAGTTCTTAATTTAAGAATTGTTTAATGCTAAAGATATGCGATTACAGTCCAAATAACTCTTATTGAGAGTTAGCAACATTTGTTGCATCCCATTTTCTAAAAGATGGGTTGCCTCACATTCAGGGAAAGGCATCGGTGAAGCACCAACACTAGCCCAAATATCTGAAGCTTGGGTCATTTCTTTAATTGAACTCAAAATAGAGCCATAGGGGTCCTAGTACCAAGTAAAGGGCTAAGATGGGGTTGAGTAAAGAGAAATCCTAAGGGAGGAAGAGAACAAAAGTGCATATCAAGGGAATCATAATCTGAAGCAGTATCTACTCCATCATAACCTATTAGCTCAAATGTTAATGTATGTTGGGAGCAGAGCAAAGTAAGTGCGCCGTAAGTAACTTGTAGGAGCATCAGAAAATATTTCTATAGTGACTCTTGTAGGTGGCTTGAAAGACTCACCTCTAGTAGGATAACCAGTCACAATGTCAAAGGCACGTCTCACAGTAGGTCATACTCCATGTTGAAAAAAGAAGAGGAAGACAACGAATAAAAAAATAGATGTCGAAGACCACTTGGTCGACCCAAAGGGTCGGCCAAAGCGAGTTCGCCAAAGGAGGGTCGACCTCGACGCTCGAAGACACGTGCGTGTTGCGGAATTTCCAAACACACAAACTAAGAAAATAATAATTAAAGAGAATTGTGACATGGAATGTTCAAGATTTCGCTGAAGCAAAATCTTTACTCAGTTTAGAAAAGTGTGTGTGATTTCCCAAGGTGGGCAAGTATACACAATCTTGTTGTACCAACTTTTAATCTAAGTACAAGTCATTCTCCACAGGGATTAGTTATTAACATCACACTCAAGCAAAATTAGAGAGTCATGGTAACGGGGGAAATTGTTGTGATGAAGCTAAACTAAGTTTCCTGAAATAAAGTTTGCTAAAGCGAAATTACTTTGATAGAGCAAAATTACTTGGCTAAAGCGAAATAAATACAAGGCACAAATGACAAAGTAAGGAAAATGCTAAGAATGATGATCTAACTTTAATCAGATAAAAGGCATTGAAAGGAGGCTAGGACTTTTCGGAGAATTTTGCTCTAGGGAAATGGCATTATGTTAAGAAGCGAACAACTAATTTCGCTCTAACACAGGCTCTCTCGAGCTCTTAGATTTGGCTCTCTCAAGCACTTAGTCAGATTATCTCGAACTCAAACAAACAAGTAAACTAAGCAATCAGCACTAGGCGAACCTCATCTCTAAGTGTTCTTTTCAAATGCATGTAAACTTAGCAAAACCTAATGTTATGACATGCAAGTTTGCTCTATTATGTTTCTCTCAAAAGTGAAATAGAGTTAATACAAATGGCTAGCTAAACAAAATATATTTTAAGTTTAACACAGCATGCATAAATAGTTTGACATCTTGCTACCTCTTTGCTTAAGCGAAATACTCCTACTCGTCTACTTCCTTCCAATTACGAACTTAGCTACTCATGATGAGAAATAGATTCAAAGTAAAGTAATAAACAAAGTTCATCTTCATCAATTAACAAAATAACAACGTTTGCTTACAAAAGCTATGCTAAATCAAAACTAGGAACAACTGGAAATGGAAGGTAAAAACGACTAAGTAAATAATGTTAAAGAAAAACTACAAACAATTGGAAAATTAAGCTAAAACGACTAAGGTAACTTGAACACGGTAAGGAAATTGATCGGAAAAGAAGCCAGACGATGAACTCTCCAGAAAAGTTGAGGATCTCTCTAGAAAATGGAGGACCACTTCAAAAAAGACGAAGGGCTTCTATTTATATTGCTTGCTCCAACAACAAGGCTCTGACACTCTCTGCTCCACGATTTGCCTTGTCCCCTCTAGACCACTTCTAACACTCTCTGCTCCATGATCTGCGATCAGGACCTTTGCTAGAGTGGATAAAAAGCAACGGTTGCAATTTAATGTCTTTGCTTGGATCTTTGACACGCTTCCTTAACTTTAGATATTTGTCCAAGCACCCAATCTCGCTGGATTCCATTTTGCTTAAGCGAAATCATTAGCAACTTCACATTTTGCTCTAGCAAAGCTTTTAGCAACTCTTCATTTTGCTCTCTAGGTATGATGAAGAAAAATCGAAATATCAAGTTTATAGAATTCATACTTGAAATTGATACATTTATGCACTTTTGCTACAACAAACCTCTAAAATATTATCATACATAGAAAACTGTAGGATTTTGCATTTTGCTCACATAATTATGCTAAAGCGAACAAACTTAGCAAAATCTTTCTATGATGTAGCGAAATTTCCAGTGAAATACTATTAATCTTAGCCATTAACTCTCAATTCTTGAAAGTTATCAGTACGACACATTTTTCTTTTTTGAGAAGAAAGGAAAAAAAAAACAACTTATCAGGACCACCCCAACCAACAACCTCATACATGTCAGGAGAGTTAGACCTAGAATCATTCGATAAAACCGCTTCTAGAAGAAGGCTATAAAGGCTAAGGAATTCAGGTTTCAGGTATTGAGCCTTTTTAAGAACGTTGTTAGGATAGGTCATGACAAGGTCATAAAATTGATGCGCTTGAGTACGGATCGTAAAATTTTTGTGACTTGAAAAGAAAACAAAGAAATTGTTATTATCACAAAGCTACATGTACTCAATTGAAAGATGCATTTAACATACCGTATGTCTAAAACGACATCGGTACAATATTAGAAGCGCCGCCACCTCGATTTGTCTAGTTTCTACTAACAAAGAACTTTTTATCTGTCAATGCCATGCAGAAACTAGTGTAGTAGATCAAGGGAGAAATCTTGAGGCAGGGCGTAAGATAGCAAGCCTACTGTCACTTCAAGATGTTGAGAAAAGCGATATAAAGAGACGAGGTACGTGCATTAAATTCACCTTCGAAACCAACTTAACCCTTAGAGGCTATGAATCTCGAAAATAATTCCATGTATTCAGAGAAAGTTAAGCCGAAGACATCTTCGCCATAAATAAAAATTCTTAATAGGTGGAATAAAGGGTAGACGAACCCTTCTTTCGAACATGGTAACATAAAAAAGCGACCTCCCTAAAAGGAGTGTCCTTGGCTGATTCCTCCTCAATGGTCATGTCGAAAGGGATGTGGTAATCCAATCTCAATTGGTTAAGTTGAACTTAAGTCAAGATGGAGTGAACATCAGCTCACTTCGAGCTAGGCTCACTCACAAAGGGTCGGTGGTGATTTCTCTTTAATGGATTATGAGTTGATTTGAGCTCTAATAGAAGGCTATGAGCTTAACTCATAGAAGACTATGAGTTAATTTGATAGAAGTCTATCAGTTAAATCGAAGGCTATCAGCTAAAATGATTGAAGTCTATCAGCTTAGCAGATTGAAGGTTGTCCGCTTAACTGATTAAAGTTTATCAACTGAACAGATTGAAGGTTATCAGCTAAATTGATTGAAGTATATCGGCTCAAAAGATTGAAGGATAACAGCTGAATGGATTGAAGGTTATCAGTTGAATTGATTTTGATTTTGTTTCTTTTCTTTTCTTCATCTATTTCTTGTGGTTCTCCATACTTTTTTCTATTTCTTATTCTGCTTTTCTAATTTTGATTTGTTTTTAGTTTCAATTCAACTATTATTTTTCATTTTCTCGTTTCAATTTTTTGTCGACGAAGATTCACATTGTTGTCGTAATTTAACTATTAGTTTCCTATTGATTGAATCTATCAGTTTTCTATTGATTGAAGTTATAAGTTGTATATTGATTGAGTTTATCAGTTGTCTATTGATTAGACCAAACTTCTCATTCCAAGTCTTCATCGACGGACCAAATATTCTCCGTTAATTGCTAAATTTGATTTTTCGACTGACAACAATCATAATATAATCTAATAACATGGACGACCAAATATTATTTTCTACCTTGTTCCTTCTCACTCCATACACAAAAGAACTTATTTTTCTCACTATAATAACTTCAAAACGACAGACACTTATACGATATTTTAGTGCAGTATAATTATTCTAAAGATAAATTCTAAGTATGAGACACTATTGCTAAGGTCCTACGCTTTGGAATCACATTCTACGCAAGTACACGCAGTCGAAAGTGCAGCAAGTGATAAGTATTTATTTAATCATTCTTCACAGGGATTGATGTCTAAAATTAGTTAATTAATCTAAGAGTCGTGCAAAAAAAGTAAAGACAATGTTGTTGGAGTTTTGTTGGTTTTAATCCTAAATGCGAATTTAAACTAAGTAAGGCTCGGGTTAAGGTTATGAGAAGAGTCTAGCAATTCTTAGAATAACTAGTGGTAAGTAGTAAAAGCCATAATTCTCTTAGACTAAATGTTTGCTTCTACATTCGTTCACCCTGACTTCGACTCTCGCCATGAATCAACGTAGCTTTCTCAAAAGTGAGTCGCATGCAAAGTACAACTTACAAGTTCTTGTGGATGATTGGTCGAAATTTACTGTAAATTAATATCCTAATTCAACATGCTTCAATTAACAACTCCTTTGTACCCTAATACGTGTTTTCTTCAACCCAGCCCATTAACCTTTGCCTAAGGTGTTTAGCTAGTCATGCAATTAAATAACGTGATAAAAGCGATAGACATTAGATAAAAAGATAAAACAAAAATTGTATTAATAATGAGTACGAAAAGGGAAACAACTGAATAACAGCTAAAGTTCCTATGAAAATCAAATTCGATTGCAGAAAAAAATAAAAAAAAGTAAGACTGGAAAGTGATAAATAGATAAACGGCTGCTATTGAAGAACATGACTCCTTGTCACCACGACCACGAACTTTGTTCGGAATCCTAATCCGAAGTATGGGAAAAAACTCTGAAAACAAACATAATTTGCCTCTTTATTCTTCTTTTATTTATAGGCTCCAATCAGGCTTGGAGATCAAGGAATCAGATTTGAAATAGGATTTGGAAAAGATCTTTTATTGGAGTTGGATTTGAAAATATCTTTTACCGCATTTTATCTTTGGCAGCATATCCTCTCATTTTCACGATTTTATCTAGAAAGATCTTGTGATTCTATAGCTTCTGAAGCGTCTTTTGTCGCCTTCTGACCTTTTTTCCCTGGGAATGTGATAGCTCTCAAATAGAGCACATTTTAGGTTATTATAGTTTTCATTATTTTGAGGATTAAAGGAAATAAGGGTGCGAAAATAGTAAATTGCGAGTAAAAATTAATGAAAGTTCCATTCATTCGTAATTTAGCATCACGAGCGCAGTTTCTCGATTTAAGTACAAATATTCAATAAAATGCGTTAAAATATTATGCAATACAGGAATATGCATAATATTTATGCGAGAAGGACGAATCAATACGAATGGCGACCCACTCAGTTGAATCGCACATTTTCAACGAAATCGCGTTCGAAGAATCACGCCAACAAGGAAACAAATAGAGAATCAAACAAGCAATTAAGAGAGCATCAATCAAAGAAATCTCCACGAAAATCAAGACATCTTGCATTAATGAAGATTTTCCAGCTCGCCTCAACTTGCTGACCAAGTAATTCATCTCTATAAATAGCAAGAGGGAAGCCAAGGTTTGGTGAGCTGGTCGGTTGGCCAAAAGCCAATCTCAAGGAAAAGCATCTGGAGGTGTTCGTGGGAGCCGATGACAAGGGGACTGCACACTTTACAATCGCACCAATTCCAACATTTATTATTATTCTTAGGAGTAGCTATAGCTATGAACTTTAGTAGTAGTAATAAAATTTGCTAATTTTGTCTTTCTACTTGTGTTTATTGCTAAGCTGTGTTATAGGAGTTTTCGGTGACGATTCATTTATAGAAGCATGTTAGGAGTGTAGGTTATTATGTTTTATACTGCTGTATGTTTATTTAGTATACATGCGTCGATTAGCTACCCACGCATATAGCATGTAGCTAGTTGAGAAGAAATAACTGCAGGACTATCCAATATGTTACGTTAGGATTAGGTGAAAAGCTTTTTATCATTCGAAGTGTTAGGAATAACCTTACTAACGCTTGTGTCGCCCTGAGTTAGTATGTAGATCGCAGCAGAAGCTGGGTCTGCCATAAATCATTAAGTGCGGAAGTACTTATTAGGATAGGGAAGCATGAAACTTGATAACTTGTCTCGTACCCTTAACACCTTCTATAGCTGTCTTCTTATCACTACTCATTGCATTAACGTTTACTTATCATTAGCATCCATGTTTAATCTGTTGGGAATATTGTGTAAGTGCATGCATTTAACACGGCGGAAGCGTGTGAATAATAAAAATTTCACAATAATTAATTCAATTAATTATCTTTGATTAATCAAATTAATCTAAATGCAATACCCTATGTGATTGACATGTTATTGAAAAAAAAATACTTACATTGGCTGTCACCTCTGATCTAATCTAGCGGGTCTTTATGTTGAGTAGGATTGACTATTCTCCGTGGAAAAAACTTGAATGATCTCTTCTGCTCTTTCAGGCTATGACTTCTTTGCTACCACTGAGTGCTTGATGGGAAGCCTTTAGAGAAGGGAGCTCGAAACTTTGTCAAAATAGTCTAACTATAGAAGAGAAAAGAGATCTCAACTTTCAGAGAGGTTTTTCAACTTATGAGAAATGTTACTCTGAAAGTGAGTGGAATGAGAATGAAAGCCTCCAATGCTTCTTATTTGTAGTGGAATGATAGAGGCTCCAACTTAGAGCTTTCCGATGTAGGACAAAACATTATGCATTTTTCCCATTTGATTTTTCTCATTTAATTTTCGAAAAAATCATATTTTGTTTTATTTATTTTAATTTATATTTATCCAATAAATTTCAATTCCATAATATATCCAATATATTATAAATAAATAAATATCTATTAATATATCAAATATATTAATTCTTTACTTTTATAATTATCCAATAATTATTACCCAATTAATATGTCCAACATATTAAACAATATTCTCCATTTAATAATTATCCAATAATAATTAAACCAATTAATATGTCCAACATATCAATTTACTGCGATCTCTTAATTAAATAATTATTCAATAATTATTTATAATTAATTTATCAAATAACTTAATTTCTCTTTATTAATATTTATTCAATAAATATTAAATTAATATATCCAATATATTAATTTACAAGTTTAATAATTTAGACTTTATGCTCATATTAATTATGTCCCACATAATTAATATGTGAATTTGAACTCTTCAAACTCACTCTCTAATAAAACAGTGTACCAGTAAGTATGAGCTAGCCTAGGAACCGGTGGACCTATAGGTTGAAAGCTACAACGACCCGAGATCCGATCCCTATTCGTTAACATCAGGCTTATTACACTAAAAGCCTGTGCTGAACTCTTTTGCACTATAGGACAAGTTAACGTCCACAGATATAATCGATCATCTGTCATATGATCCTTCACGAGCTTGTTCGTAATTCATAGCTGGGACAAGAAATCCGTTCTACCCCTGTGATTACATCTTTTTCCTTAAGTGCCACAGATTCCTCTAATGAACAAGTGTTTATAGTCCAACTATAAATTAATGTCCTCTCAGGAAAATAAGAGGTGGGATCCCTTTATCCAAGCCTCGGAATCAGTTCTTAAGGGAACAACTCTACATCTTCTTCAAATTTCTGGAAGTCGTGAATTCTTTCTTGTGATGTTACGTTCCCAACCACTCACTACGACAATCCCCAACGTGGAAGGCTTATTAACCTAGAGCTGTTTGGCTGGTCTCACCTATGCACATCAAATGACGCTTTCATAAAGCAGAAGTTCACAACCCATTCAGAATTAAGATCACATCGACATACGATCATCCTTAGTGAAGTAGTTGATACGATTCTATAATGGAATTACTAGATAGATCATAAAACTTCTGGTCTCGTCTTATGAAAAAACTCCTTATTGCATAGGCACCCCCACTCACATGTCTCCACATGAATAACCAGGATCAGGTTGTTTGCAACATTTGCAAAGCAGGCCGTACCAACATTGTCACCAAGACTTAGGCGCCCAACCTTAGTCCATTTACTGTAGACGTTTTAGGTTATTAACTTAGAACTAGATCTACTTATATGTCTCACATACTTGTCCAAGTGTACATCCAAATAACCATGAAAATATCGTTATTAATCCAATTAATGCGATAAAGCTGAACGACTTTTGTATATTAAATGCGCAATTAATGAAAATAATAACCTTTATTAATAACTGAAATTTAACATTAAATGTCTAACATTAAATGATTGTTCTTTAATTACAAACTACTAGGCCTTTAGGGCACAATCCCTAATATAATCCCTGTTAGCATCCATAATCAAAACACACAACAACTTCAAACCCATTCCTTACTTTATTTGCATAACTATCACATTAATAGTATTATTTCTGGACATCAATTCCTGTGGAGAACGATAAAATATAAATACTTATCACTTGTGCATTCTGACCGTGTATACTTGCGTGTAAGTGATTCTAAGTCACACTTAGCAATAGGTTATGCTCTGAGTTAATTACTGTATATTTATATTAGCACCTGGAATGCTAGTCAAGTTTTTAGCGCCGTTGCTGGGGATTGATTAATTAGTACTACTAAGGTGAGAGTTGTTTTTATCAATTTAAAGGTTGAATACTTGTATTTCAGGGAAACCGAGATTCAAGGTAATACAACCAACAGGAAAAGAAGACTCATTCACATTACTAAAAGTACGAGCGTCAAAGATGGCTTTTCATCACTATGCGAATCAACAATGGAGCAACAACACGAATTCGCAACAAACACGTTTTTATCAGCAACAAGGCTATGCAGAAGAGAACAGCACAACAAATTTCTATTCAGCATATCTTAACTGGGAACAACAACCGCAATTTGAGGGAGATCATAGGAGCATTTTTCAACATTAATTCGGTCTACTTGGATATTGCAGCAACATAAACCATACATGGGAGGCTAGAAGTCATGAACCTAGGGGTTTTATGTACAATCATGGGCAATTTCCAGAAGACATTACAATAAAAAAGGAAGAGCAGCTAAGACGGTAGCAATGGATGAGAGACAATGATATCATACCAGAACTTCAACAGCCCAATCAAGAGCACAAATAATCTCTGAATATAATCATATAAGAAAGCAATGCTAGCAACGTAAGAGTAGAAAAGACATATCTAAGGGCCGACGTACTTAATTGAGCATTAGTAGTGGATTTTTTTAGTGAGACTGAACTCTCCTGGGCAGATTTTCGGCTAGCCATGATTGAACGAGGAAAAAAGGCTGAGGCATTGCAGCGGGCAGCAGAAATAGACAGAGAACAAATGAGACGTTTTCAGCAGCAGAAGGAAGCTTGGGCAAGGTTCGCCACCTTGGCCACTTCGAAGGTTGATATCATAGAATGCGTTGTGGAAGAAAGCAAAAGAGGTTTCAATTTTGATATAGAGCAAGTTCTGAGTGATGAAAGTCAAATAAAAGATGAACATTTTCAAACAGTTAGCATGGTGAGTAATGGACCTATAGAACCAATTATCAGGATCCCGCATCAAACCAACGGGGGAGATGCAGAATCAACTAGTCCGCAGGAAAACAATTTTAGCGCGCTAAACGATGGGCTTCTCGCAACAGTACCCATAGTTTTTACTCTATAAGAACCACATTCACAACAAAAATTGATCATTCGAGGTAGCGACACATGGATAAAATAATTGAGCTTCAATTCGATGCTCCGGACCCTATCAACACTAGTGGTAGGAAGCACACGCATTAAGGCATACGATGGAGAAAAGTAGAAGAAGGCTATCAAAGATGGCTATGCTCCAAATATATATAAATGGCCCAAGCAAGGAAAAATTGCATCGGACGAAATTAGCATAAGTCCGCCTAGGTCCTACTCAGCAGCATTCCTGGAATGCAAAAATCTGGTATTTCTGACTTTGTGCAAAAGTTTACAGTAATTTTTAGAATAGGAAGTTTTTCCATTTATGCAATTTTCCTTTTCAGTTATTTCCTTAAATTTTTTATTGCGTAGTTTTAGAAAGGATTTGGTACGGTTTTAAAGAAATCTCTACAGTAAATTTTAAATTTCCTTTTGTGATTATCTCATTCATTATACAAAGATTTTCGAAATCTTTTGAAAATTTATATAAACCCTGTGCAAGGAAGGATCAGCCACCACATCCTACTTTGCACCTCAAGAAACCAAAAGCTCTGTTTTCAATTTCTTCTCCTATAACTAATGGCCTCAAGCAGTAAGACATCTGGAAAAAAAAAAAAAAAAAAAAAAAAAAAAAAAAAGGAAAGGAGGAAGAAAGTAGAGGAGATGAATATCCAGTTGTCCCGGAATTAAAACTCTACGCTATGCTAGCACGGAAAAGATTCTAACAGGATCGAGGATGGCCCGTGAAAAGTATTCTGCATGCAGCACTTGTTGAGATATGTGAGTTAGGCTGGAGCAGCCTAGCACTACCTACCATAGACGCAAGGAAAGAGTGGGTTCACTAGTTCTATGCAAATCCGAATAGAGAAAAGAAATTTTTCTCGCATGTAGAAGGTCAAATCATAGACTGCAGATCCGCAGCCTTGAATGAAGTTTTCCAACTTCCTGACGACATTGAGATAGATTGTCAAAGGCTACTAAAGAAGCCAACTAAGAAGCAGTTGTAGGATTGCGTAAAAACTATTGAGATGGAGGGCGCCAAGTGGAAGAATCAATGGTCGTTTCCAATGGATGGCGTTAAACCAGAATTGTAGGATTGAATTACATTCATTAAAAATGCAGTTATTCAGCACTGGGAGCAGGCACTACTGCTTTATGCAATCAAGATCGGAACACACATAAATCTAGGTAAAATAGTGGAAGAGCAAATTCAGCACTAGGCTTCGACAAAAAGCAAGAAGATGTTTTTCCCGTATACTTTCGCTAGAATATATTTGGAGCAAGGTGTTCAGCCACATGCGACTCATAGGATTTTGAAAGTACAGACTTGCCACATGATGGAAATGGAGAACGCGAAATGACAGGAAAAAGGAAGGTAATATGAGAAGTTCTTAAACGAGGATAGTTTGATCAAACAATTTGAAGCACTATTCTTCCACTCGCAAGACTTTTGGGAATATGCGAATAAAATAGATGAAATAATATTGAAGGCAGCCGCAGCACTAAAAGAGTACTCTGAATGGCCTGAATTTCCAAAACAAATACTCAATTCAAAGCAAGGAAAAGGCAATATAGGCGGCAACACAAACACTTAGATGGAAGTCCCGCTCTCTTATTTACTTTAAGCGTTTTTCCTTCAGCATGCATTGCATTCGTAGTCGCAATTTTAATTTATAGGATTATGCATTTCATTTATTAGGATACAATTTTTTCTATTTCCTTTATAATTAATTTTATAAAATCATAAATTTCCCTTTGAAAGATTAAGTTAGCATTATTATCTCAAATCTAAGTTTTAGTAAAGAACTTTCTTTCAATTAGAAGAATTCTTAAATTCCTCTAGATCCAAACCTTGCATTAGAATAGTCCCTATCATGAATGACAGAAAGAACTAAAATTCATAAGTCGTCTTAGAGCTTGAGATAGAGTATCGCAATCATATAAATAGCAAAGTTTGGGGGAACTAAGTCTCACCTTCATTGGGGACAATGAAGCCTTTAAGTTTGGGGGTGAGGGCAGCCCAATGAGTGAATGTGGAAAAGAAAGAGCGATCGAGAGCAGCATGTCTAAAAAAAATTTGAAAAATAAAGATAAAAACATTCAGGGCAAAATTAAGGCATTAAGCGCAAATAAGCCATAGGATTTCCATTACTTCACTGTTCACTATTAGCGCAAGTTAAAACTTTCTATTGCTTAAATGAGACGTTTTATGCTCAAACGGAACATTTTAAGAACTATGGATTGCAGACATGAGTACAACCTGATAGGAATGCGACAAGCATAAGCCTCGAAAGATCAAGGAACCTAATTAGCAGCCTTGGCAGAATGTTTTTTGTCAAACTTAGTTGTAGAAGTAATTGTGTACAATGGATTGGGTAATGAGAAATAATTGTGCTGAGGAACGATCTGGCAGTCATGGTAGGAAGGATTATAAAGCAAAACCTGAATCTTTGGAACAGTTTGAAAACTGAAAAGAGAAAGAAGTTTTATGCTAAGATTATGAAATGCAATACGAGCTGATTGGTTACACTCGAAATGAGGAAAAGCTGATTAAACAAGAATGCATAACTAATAGACTATGCATTACTTAGGACGAGCAATGATTTAAGTTTAGGGGTTTGATAGCTTTCAAATAGAGCTCATTTTAGGCTATTATAGTTTGCATTATTCTGAGGATTAAAGGAAATAAGCGGGCGAAAATAGTAAATTGTGAGTAAAAATCAATGGAAGTTGCATTCATTCATAATTTAGCATCACAAGCGCAGTTTCACGATTTAAGTACAAATATTGAATAAAATGCGCTAAAATATTATGCAATGCAGGAATATGCAGAACGTTTATGCGGGAAGGACAAATCAATGTGAACGGCGACCCACTCAGCAGAATCGCACATTTTCAAGGAAGTCGCGTTCTAAGAATCACGCCAACAAGGAAACAAACAGAGAATCAATCACGCAATTAAGAGAGCGTCAATCAAAGAAATCCCAGCAAAAATCAAGAGATCCTGCATTAATGAAGATTTTCCAACTCACCTCAACTTGCTGACTAAGTAATTCATCTCTATAAATAGCAAGAGGGAAGCCAAGGTTCAATGAGCTGGTCGATTGGCCAAAAGCCAATCTCAAGAAAAAGCATCTAGTGGTGTTCGTGGGAGTCGATGACAAGGGGACTGCACACTTTACAAACACACCAATTCCAACTTTTATTGTTTTTCTTAGGTGTAGTTATAGCTATGAACATTTAGTAGTAGTAATAAAATTGACTAATTTTGTCTTTCTACTTGTGTTATTGCTAGGCTGCGTTATAAGAGTTTTCGGTGAGGATTCAATTGTAGAAGCATGTTAGAAGTGTAGGTTATTATGTTTTACACTACTGTATGTTTATTTAGTATACATGCGTTGATTAGCAACTCAAGCATGTCGCCTGCAGCGAGTTCGGAAGAAGTAACTGTAGAATGATCCAGTATGCTACATTAGGATTGGGTGAAAAGCTTTTCACCATTCGAAGTGTTAGGAATAACCCTACTAACTCTTGTGTCGCCCTGAGTTAGTATGGAGATCGCAGCGAGAGCTGTGTCTGCCATAAATCATTAAGTACGGAAGTACTTATTAGGATAGGCAAGCATGAAACTTGATAACTAGTCTTACACCCTTAATATCTTCTATAGTTGTCTTCTTATCACTATTCATTGCATTCACATTTACTTATCGTTAGCATCCATGTTTAATCAGTGTTAGCATTCATAATCAAAACACACACAACTTCAAACCCATTCTTACTTTATTTGCATAACTCTCACATTAACAGTATTAGTTCTAGACATCAATCCCTGTGGAGAACGATAAAATTTAAATACTTATCACTTGCTGCATTCTGACCGCATATACTTGTGCGTAAGCGATTCTGAGTCACACTTAGCAATAGGTTATGCTCTGAGTTAATTACTATACATTTATATTAGCACCCAGAACGCCAGTTAGAATGCAAAGCGAATAATATTTCCAACTCTTAAAGATATAACAAGAAATTAGCGAAGGGTGGGATCTTTGACATTTAAGTATAATAAGCATCTGACATCTGTTGAATTAAAATCGTAAATAAAACAATAAAACACATATTCTCAAAATACTTTACTTTATTTCTCTCTAAAACTCTCTACTTTTGCTCTCACATTTTCTCTCTACAATTCACAATGAAGGAACACTCTATTTATAGCCTATTACAAACTTGATCTCCAAGTTCTTTCTATAAGTATTTCTCACTAATTGCTAAATCAATAAAATCTACTAATTCATTAATTAGTCTCCTAAATTGACAATCCATTAAATCCTATATATTCTACCCAATAATTCTTAAATTAACTATTCCAAAAATATATTTTAAGTTTATTCTAACAATATCTACAATTAACTATAAAATGCTTTACCTTTTTATATCCAAGCTCCTAAATCATACATGCATCTTATTTATATAAATTTCTCATCTTAATGTCATTCTAATTCTAAAATTCATTTAATAAATGCACAATAACATTAGAATATATTAAGATATTAGCCTAAATAACTCTCTATTTGAGAGTTATCAGACACCTTGGTTGTCAAGGGTTTAGAAAATGGAGAGTTCTACGTGAGGTATGATGTTGGTTACAAAGGAAATTCGGGCATAAATTCGACATCGTTGGTAGCCAGAGTAGCTATTTAAGCCTGAGATAGATAGATATAGAATTAGTAATGGTTTTGAGTTCAATGTTTATACATTTGGCTTGTCGTTTATTCAGTTTTTTATACATTAAGATAAGCATTTCTATCCATCTCATGCACTCATGAAAAAACGGCAACTGAAATCCAATTTCATAAACTTGCACCTTGAGAGGAAAAGTATAAAAAGAGTCGATAGAGAGAGAAATCGGGGAAATCTATTTGTTCGCAATCGTTGAGTTTGAATTTGAGTATGTTGTTCCTAAGTTTGTTCGTATTTTATCTAATTCATTTCTTTTTCTAGATTGAGTATTTTATCAAATCACAATTGGGTTAGAGTATCTTTAATGTGATATGATTTTGGGTGTTATGTTTTGGCATGCTAATACTTTAGAGAAGTCACATTAATTGCAACACTAATTAATTAATTGCAAAACTCATTCAAGTTCATGATTTAATCAAAAGAAAACACCAACGCATTTTTTTTTCTTTGAAAAAAGGATGTGATCGAGTTGGAGGAGTGGGTGATCAGAATGAAAGAAGTTGATCGAAGAAGAAGGAGAAAGTGACATTGGAGTCGGCTGATTGAATACTATCAGCGAACTAATTGAAGGCTATCAACTTACTGATTTAATCTATCACCGAATTGATTGAAGACTATCAATGAAGTGATTGAAGGCTATCAACTAAAAATTAATTGAAGGTTATCAGCTAAAAACAAATTGAAAGTTATTAGTTGAAACTGATTAAATGTCATCGGCCGAAAATTGATTTTTGATGTCTTATAATCTCTAATACATTATAGCACTTTATATTTAACATTTAAGAAGATTGATTGAGGCTATCAATTTCCTATTTATTGAATCTATTACTTGTTATTGATTGAATCTATATCCTTTGCTTATTGATTGAATCTATCTGTTGTTTATTGATTTTATCAATCTTTCAATAAAATTGAATGAATCCCAAAACAAAAAATGATTGAAAACTTCAGCTAGTGAGTCAAAAAATCACATATGGGCTTTTTTATCTTTTCAGCCAGCTCGTTTCTTCTTTCTTCCATAAATGAAATGATTTTAAAATTGTGCAATACATGTACTTTTATACTTTTTTTTTTTTTTTTTTTGTTATACATCCAAAATCCCCCTAAATTAATAGTACTTTTGTGTTTTCTTTTTCTAAAGTTCAGCAACCATTAAAGAAAAGATTTAAATTTGTAATTTATAAGTCATAAATACATTTGTGTCATTGTACTATTATTGTCATGACAATAGGTGTTCTATTTATTATTTTATTTTATTTAGAGCTGAAGAAGTTTTTTTTTAAGAACAATAGAAATAAAGTTACTACAAAATTAAATCTCCCATATTGGAGAGGATTATATTCTAAACTTTTCTCGTTGATATAGTCTAGTAAGATAATTTGGACATTCCTCCATCCATCTACTTTTTTGATTGTTTACACTCTGCCATTTGTGATAGCACATGAGCAAGTGAATTCTTCTCCCAATTGTACTAATCGAAGAAGGAAATGAACCTAAAATTTCAAGCCAATTACAATTTCTCGTCAATAAAATTTTCAACCTCCACACCACATTTTTATCATTGTTGTGATAAGTTTAACCCTCACCAATGCATCTCTAGAGCAGAAGGAGTTCTAGTTAACCTAGGTTTATTTTATTTATAATATAATGTTTGCCATCAAATATTTTATATTCTCAAAAAAAAAAAATCATCATTTTTTTTTATTGAATTTACTTTATTATATAATTTTCCAAACTAGTTTGTTTTATCTAATTATTATATTAAAAAAACTCGAATGACATAGAACAATTCTTATCAATTTGGTCAATCTCCACGATGCAAATTAACTTGAATTATGGTCAAAGAGCTGATCATGTCGACAAAAATATATTAAGCTAAGGTTGACCACGTCATGAGTTAGTGCCACCTATCTAATTACAATTGAGATTTAGGGATTTGGATATGAAATTCATAAGTTGAATTTCACATAAGAATGCACTACATATATATAATTATTTCCCCACCCAGCAGCAACCCACTCAGTAGCTTAGTCCCTTGCCTCTGGTATTATCTTTTAAATGTTATCTCTCTCTAACGATCCATCTTAAAATTAATTAACAATAAATATAACTTATAATAAATTTGAGATCTAACTAAAATGTAGGATTAAGCAATGAAAACCAAGCTCACCTGCCATCGCAGCATTTCCCTCTGATTGTTGATTGATGTGTTGGGGGTGTGATTTAATTAACGCGGCAACCAAGTTTCAACTGGGATGTAAATAAAAAAATAAAAATAAAAATAAAACAAAAAAACTCAGTGGGCAGTTGAAGAGTTGGAACCCAAACGACCCATCAACCCCATTTTCCTCCCTGTACTGATTCTGCTCCCGAGCTCGCCTCCTTCATCGTCTCGATTTCAGCTTCTATCGTCGTCTCGCAATCTGCTTTCGTTGTCGTCTTCCTTCGACCCATCCCGTCATCGCCTCGCATTCCGTCCGGCTTCACTCCACGCTCCCATCGTCGTCTCCATCCCGTACATGCATCCGGGATAACCCCCCATACATGCATCCGACCTTTCCATCTCTAGTGCACACTGCACGGTAGACTATTGTTGAACTCCAAGCAAGAAAGATTTTATATTTATTGACAACTAACGAAATCCCTACTTTTAGGGTGTTCAGTTCCCTGATATTTTTCATATTACAGCTTTATTGTCTATTTATTTAACATAGAATGAACCCATAAATGGCAAGAGATAAACCTGTACCCCGTGCTACAGCTAGCGAAAGCTTGAAAGCTGCGGGAGTTCTACCTAGCGAAAAAACCTCATTAAGGGCCACCGATCGAAGTGGTATGTGTTACTTGACTAATGATGACAATGTTTGTGGTCATTGTGTACCATGTGACTGGGTGTTCATTATGGTTTTACCGTGTATACCTGCTCTTGTTCTTAACTGTGTACCATACGGTTGATGTTGGGTCCTCGTGTATACCACCCATTTGTTGAACACAACTCTTTTGTGGAAAACACCAACACTTTATATTAAGACTACTCAAGAAGAGATTACAAGACAAGTGTTTATGACTAACACTACAAAATCACTTTAAGACACTTTGTAGGACACTACAACACTTGCTTT
>JBBMKA010026230.1:0-26189 GCA_037833695.1 Sechiopsis laciniata | reverse complement strand
TATATATCATTGGCCTCTCAAAATTGCAGGTGGTTACATTGAATCATCCAGATGAGTATCTTACTTCACTTCATGGTTGGTATGACATGGATGGTATTCGATCATTGAGTTTTAAAACCAACCAAAAAACTTTAGGTCCTTATTACGGAGTAGATATTCCATCCATGAATGAATATGAACCAATAAAGTTCCCAACATCTACGGGGTTGAAGATCATCGGATTCCATGGGAGGTCTGTCGATGGCAAGAAGCTTACTGCAATTGGCTTCCACTTTATTGAGATATAATTTCAAAAACTACACTACTTACATTAACAATCTCTTACATATTAAGTCATCCACTTACATATTAAGTCATCTACTTTATCGACTGTTATATTATTTACGGTTGAATTTGTTGTTATTTGTTTTTTTGGATAAATCATAAATTTGATCTTTTATGCTTTGAAAAAATTTGGAATTTTGTTCTTTTAATTTTACAAATTAGAATTTAGTCTATGGTTTGACTTTTCTAATAGAAAACTTTGAAAAGTATATTGCTAATTGTTTATTTCAAAGTCGTTTTTATTTATTTGATGCATACGAAGTTGCATTAAAAATATTATTTAAATATACCTGAAGTTGTATGATTTAAAATCAAGAATCATTCCTGATTAAATGTATTTGCAGATGCACAATTCTTAAATAAAAAAATACCCATCACTTTGATTAGATGTTAGTGTAACTATAATTCTGCGCCAATATGCGATTTTGATTTTATGAAGTATTTAATAATGAAAAAGAAATAAAGTATGGAAGTAAAATTCCTAATTTACAAAATTCTCCTAAAGGGATTACCTATTAAATATGCGTATTTGATGTTTTTAGCATAAATTTTTTAGGCTGAGGTATTGATAGAAATAGAATATATTTACTGGGACCTAACTTGAGAAGTTTTGCCACCTCATTACTTTTTAACCATGGTTAAGGTTTTCTCTTAACTCAAGGACTATTTTTAAATTTTTTTAAAAAGTTTTTGGACTAAAATTAGACAAATGAAAGTTTAGGCACCAAAATGAAACAAAAATGATAATTGTGGGACCAAAATTAAACTTTTGAAAATTGAAGTACAAAAATAGAACAAACATGATAATTGAGGGACCAAAATGATATTTTAACCTATTTTTTCCATTTATGATCCATCACCAACATCTGCACATGATGAACTTATATGAACAAACCTATAACAAGGAAGGTTGCAGATTCTACAACTCTTCACTTCTGTCTTTTTAGATCCTCGAATTTCGGGTTAATGTAGAAGGAACTTTATGGTTGAGATTATTTTTGGTATAATCTGATATATAAAATGATAATAAAATTTAGATGGTTATAATTTGATTCGAATATTTTACGAAAAGATATTGTTAAAATATATGCGAGGAAAATAGTCTATAAAAAAAATAATAAAGAAGTTGTTTACTCCTTAAATCAAGGGTTGAGAGTTGGGATAGTCGAATTTTTTTTTTCTTTCTAAATCAGGCCTACGATGGAACGTTTTGGAGATAAAATTATTATATCTTCTATCAGATTTTTTATTTAGACATTCATTTAAAAGAGAGCAGTTTGAGTGCAGCCACAGCTGCACCCATGTGGTGTTGTTATAAACAAGTAAATATTAAAAAAAAATAAAAATAGAACACTTACAAATAAAAAATAAAAATCTGAGATGTATGGCTCTAAAAGAGCCACGTCAGGGACAGAATGTGAGGGGGTGCACCTGTGGCTGCACCCAAACTGCTATCTATTTAAAATGCATAACAAAAACAAACTATTAGACATTCTCTTAATAAATTTATGAAAATTAGATATTTACTCCTACTTTGTTTATAATATCACTCTATTGGGCTTATAAAACCATCCACTTTAATCCTCATGATCATGAGGCGTCTCTTTTAACTGCAAATCATTACATTTTTACATATTTTGATGACGACTAAATAATAATTGGGAAAATATATTAGATGATTTTTTTTTCCACAGATGCAGATCAAATTCTAAATTATTTGCGTTAATAATCTTTAATATATTTTATTATTATATTTTTTTTTACGGTATTTTATTATTATATTATAAATACTCAATACAGTATATTATCTTTAAAATCTTCATTAATGTCGGTAGAAAAAATTATGTGACAATACTCATTAATATCAATAATTATATATATATTAATTATTTTTAATTTGGCGGTATTTATGATTATTTTCTAGATTTAACTAGTCTATTAATAATTTGGAAGGAAAAATTAACGGAGAAAAAATGTTTCACCATCTATTGGATATAGCTGGCTGGTTTTATATTGATAAATTCTCTACAAAATTGTTGGTTTTATGGAGAAAATCTCAAAATTTTATGGATAAAATCTAACAAAATCAATAATTCTTGACCATCTAGTTTAGGGAAAAAAATAACTAAAATTCCACTAAACCAAACCGAATCAAATCGATCCAATAGATATATTAGTGTTTTAATAACAGTATTAGATCATTTGACTTGATATTTTAGAAAACGGAAATAAATTTGTTCGGTTCAATTTTGATGGAAGAACTATCATAAAAACTAAACCGAACCAAATATATAAATTTTAAAGAAAAATCAACACAAAACCGTTGTGATTTGACACAAAACCAACAAAACCAAACCAAAATGATCACCTCTATGGCCGAATAAGTTAAAAGGGCCCTCACAGGTATAATTCCTCATTCTAAAAAGATAAAAGCATCAAAGATGGAGTAAACTTTATTAAGAGAAAGAAATGATGGAAAAAATTTTGCTAAAAAAGATGGAACAAACTTTATTAAAAAAAATGAATAAATTATATTCCGGAAAAAAATGATAAACTTGTAAATAATTGGAAGAAAATGAGAATAACTCAACTGATATCTCCATATATTAACAAGCACAATAGTACAAAGTCGTGTGATTTGAGTCCTTCAAGACTAAATGTTGAGAATTCAGCAGAAAGAAAGGTATAAGCCCATGGATGAAATAGTGAAAATATAGTAGAGTTTATTCCTAATAGAAGAGAATATGGGAAGCCTTAAAGTCACATTCAAAATAATCCTAATCACTAACTGTATTTACAAAATAATATTGAAACGTAAATAAGTTGCAATAGACTCCAGCACTCTAGAACACAGTCTCATACATGAAATCATTTAACCTCTGTCTCTCAATCACATAAACTAAATTGTTTATAGGAAAAAATATAAATTTAAGTGCCTATTGTTTGAAGAAAGTTATAGTTTAGATTTCATGATTTTAGAAATTAGAGTTTAGTCTTATAGTTTGAAAAAAGTTAAAATTTAATCCATATGATTTTTAAAGAAATTAGAATTTAGTTCTATAGTTTTAAAAGTTAGAATTTAGTCCGTTTTATAAAACTTAAAATATAGTCTTTATCATGACGTATTAATTACATGGAAGTTCATTATTTATGCATAAATTATATGACTTTTTTGTTATATCATTAATTTAACTCACAATTTCATCATTGATGCATAAATAACTAACTTTCAAATACTTAATTTGCTAACGATTAAAAACGGTAAGAATTTTTAGGTTTTATCAAATCATGTGCAGTGAATTATAGTTTTTTAAAAGCCTATGAACTAAATTCTAGAATTCCTCAAATCATCGAGACTATGCTCTAATTTTTAAAACAAAATAAAACTAAGCTTTAACATTTTCAAATTCTAAAGACTAAATTTATATTTTGCCCTTGTTTATATTGTAAGTTTCCCTTGTCTACACTTATTCACATCGAGTTTCATTGTGTCGATGGTTTTACATTTATTTAGGTCAACCTATAAACCGATCCAGCTTAGAATAATTTTATTTATTTGAATTCAATCAAATTCAAAATAGTTGATAATTTAATCCAATCTATCAAATTGGATTAGATTGAATAGATTTTTCGGATTGTCAGATTATTAAACACCTCTAGTAATTATTAGTAAATATGGACATCTAGTAGTCCATTACTTTTATAAATGTTTGTTGGACAGAATATTTGTTTGGGTTTAATGGACTCTAATACCATATTAGATAGAACTTTTAACATGTGTAAACTAAATAAAGAAAAAAAAATTACAAAACTATTCAAAATTTAACAAAACTGATCACCGCATTTCAATCAAAACTTCCTTTTATGGGTAAGAAGATACAAATACCCTCCATCTTCCAGGTCGTGGATTTTTTAACTTCAGTCTAAAATACTTTTTTAATTTCTTTTTCATCTGAGATTGCCTCCTAAAAAATTTCCTAAAATCTTGAGTTTTATATATATATTTTTCATTTCATTTTTGAAACTTAATACAGTTTTATTTTATTTTTATTTTCTAAATACTTAAAAAATTTTATCATGTATTAATAAAAAAAAATACGCTTTTCAAATAAAAAAAATTTATGGATTGATGTTGTTTTTGTGGTATTGATCGTGTTATGTATAAGTATTATATTTTTACTTATAAATACTGAATTAGTATCATACATCACGATTAAGATATCTTTTATATTTATATGTATTTATCTCATATATGAATATTAATTCATTAAATCTTATATTTATTTGTATTATTTAATAATAATTTTATGAATATACATTAGTAAAGAAATGATCATATGATTTCAAAGTATAATATATCAATACTTCATAAATAATGTGTCTGAACATGTAATAAATTTTGAGAATGAACTCTCTTTTTGAAAAATTGAAAAAGATTAATAAAAATGAATTTACTTAATATTCAACTATTTTGAAGTGCAAAAGTTATCATTGTTTTGGACTAATAGAAAAAAAATGTGTGAAAAAAAAGGCGATGACAATTTCATAAAATCCTTAATCATTTATTAATAAATAAAGATTGTGGATATTATTTTGGGAAACTTACAAGATTATTCAAATTCAAAAAATAATTACAAATATGGCCACTTTAAAAAAAAATAGCAATCCTAATCATAGATATTAATAATTATATGGTATTAATAATATATAATTCTGTAATAATACACAATAGTGTATTAATAATACATAATATTGTATTAATACTACGTATACTATATTAATAATAAATAATATTGTACTAATGTGTATTAATAATACAATATTGAATGTATTTATACTTGTAGATGGAAATATTTTAAAATTTGACTACATTTGTAATTATTTTGTTAGAATAGTTCATACTCTATCAATAATACATATATAATATTGTATTAATGAGTATTAATAATACAATATTGAATTGTTTAAAAAAAAATACAATATTGAACCGTATTTATACTTATAGATGCAAATATTTTTAAATTTAACTACATTTGTAATTATTTTGTTAGAATAATTCATATTATATTAATAATACATAATATTGTATTAATGAGTATTAATAATACAATATTGAACTGTATTTATAACTAGAGATACAAATATTTTCAAATTTCACTACATTTCTAAATATATATATATATATATATATGGCATATGAGGAGTATAGTTTGTGCACTCCTCAAAGGGGAAAAAAATTAAAAATAAAAGTATGCTTGAGTCAAATTGTTTTATTCCCTTATATATATTGGAGATGAAATTTACTTTGTAAAAACTAAAATGCGAATAACAAAACAATAAAACACAAATAACAATCGCGCAAGTTTTTCGCTTCGGGATTGGAGAGACAATGCACTCACAAATTCTCTACAAATACTTTTCGTTATTTTTCAATTACTTTTTCTACAACACTATTGCTTGCTCTTTCTTTCTCTACAATTTCACAATGAGGGAACACTCTATTTATAACTTATTACAAACTTGGTCTCCAAGTTCTTACAAAAAACGTTTCCCACTAATTCTTAAATTAAGGATCTACTAATTTCTTAATTAGCTCATAAATTGACAACTATTACAACATTTTAATCATATTAAAATTAACATTAAAGTTTATTCCTACGAAACTCCTCAATAAACTTAAATGCCTTCTGACATCCGTCATGCCAATCATCTTCTTGAATCTGTCGAACAAAACCTTAGGTAACAGTTTTGTGAAATTATCTACAACTTGATCTTGACTTGCTATATGCTTCAATTCCACACTTCCTTCCTTCACATGATCTTAGATAAAATGAAAGCGAACATCAATGTGTTTTCTTCTTTCATGATTTACTGGATTCTTTGCTAACTCAATTGTTGATCTGTTGTCAACTTGAATCACTGTCGCACCAAGTTGCTTTAGCTCCATCTTGCTTAATAAGTTTTGCAATCATATCGCATGACATACGCACCAATCGACCTAGATAAAATGCAACATATTCAGCTTTGCAAGTCAAAAGCGTCATTATCGATTATTTCTTAGACAACCAAGAAAATGTTGTGTTTCCCATAAAGAATGTGTATCCCGAAGTATTTTTCTGATCGTCTATGTCTACGCACCAATCGGTGTTGGAGTAACCACTCAACTTGCAATCTTTCGCTTTCGAATAAAGCATCCCAAGTGACACTGTACCTTGGATGTATCATAAAATTCGCTGCAATGCCTTCTAATGCTAATAAACTGGCTCGTCCATGAACCGAGTTACAATGTCAACACTTAATTCGAGATCTGGCCTTGGGCATGTGAGATAGCGAAGGGTTCCCACAAAACTTTGATATCTGCTTGCATCTACACGTTCTCCTCTATTGAACTTTGAGAGTTTCGTACCTGGTTCCATTGGTATTGAAACTGGGTTGCAATCCGCCATCTTGAACTTCTACAAGATCTCCTTCGCATATTGCACATGCGATACAAAGTGCCCGTCTTTTCTTGTTTAACCTCCAAATCGAGGAAATACTTTAGTAATCCCAAATCTGTCATCTTAAACTCTCGCATCATGCTTTTAAACTCTCTATCATCGCATCACTGCTACCCATAAATATTAAGTCATCAACATAAAGAGCAACAAAAACTACATTACCTCTACACTGCTTTATGTAAAGCGCATTCTCCTAAGGACATTGCTTGTATCCATTCTTCTTTAAATATGTATCAATACGAGTATTCCATGCTCGTGGTGCTTGCTTTAGCCTGTAAAGCATTTTCTTCAATTTTAGCACTTTCTTTTCTTCTCCAACTTTCATATATCCGGGTTGTTGCTCAATGTATACTTCCTCATCAAGCACACCGTTCAAGAATGCCGTCTTGACATCCATCGGAAAAATCGGCCATTTAAATTGAGTTGCTTGCAAAATGAGCAATCGGATTGTCTCCATTCTCGCAACGAGAGCAAAGACTTCGTCATAGTCAATTCCTTCTTTCTACTTGTAAACCTTCGCAACAAGCCTCACCTTGTAGCGCTCTATCTTCCCTTGAGCATTCATCTTCTTCTTGAACACCCACTTCACACCAATCGGCTGACTTGTATTCAGAAATTCTGTCAGCTTCCATGTATCATTGCGCTCTATCGCATTAATCTCTTCATCCATGGCAGCTTGCCACTTCTCGTCTCGCATTGCTTCCTTGAAGCCAATAATTTCAGCATCTGCCAAAAGACATACAAGATGTACCTCATTTGTCGCATCATACAAACCTTGCAAACTCCGCATTCTGGGTTTTTGCGGTACATCTTCTTCATCAGTTGTTTCAGAATTTCTTGGCATACTCGTTGATACAACAACTGGTAATTCTCCAACTTTGATGCTGACTTCCATCTAATTGTTCAAGTCCCATTCACTTTCTTCATTTACTCGTACATCGCGACTCCCATCACCTTCTTGCTTATTGGGTCGAGTAGCTTGTACACTTTTGTTTTCTCATCATAACCAATAAACACATACTTCTTGCTCTTATCATCGAGCTTCTTCTTTCCTGATCAAGTACGTGTGCATAAGCCACACTACTAAACACTCTAAGATGCAATACTGTCGGCTTCTGTCCGTTGCAGTGTCTGATCATTTAGCTTCGCATGTGGACATCGATTTTGCACAGAAACTGCTTCCGTCCAAAACTCTTTAGACATCCTTTTACTCTTCAGCATTGCTCGAACCATAAAAGAATGGTCTGATTCTTTCTATCAGCCACACCATTCTAGTTAGGAGTGTATGGTGCAGTTAGGAATCACCCATGCCTTGTTCCTCACAATACTTCATAAAAATCGTTGAAGTGTATACACCACCTCTATTAGATCGAACATCTTTGATTTGTCTATGTAACGACCCTAAAATTCTAGCCACTATGTTGTAATTTTATTTCTCGTAATATTGTTCGTATTAAAATTATGAAAATTTTGATATATAATGAAAATTTTAATAATCTTTGATATGAAGGTTACTTTGTAACTATTAATTATTTTTATAGACTAATAGTATATTGATGGTGTTTTTAATTAAATTTAACATTTAATTGGGGTTTTTAATTAAATTTAACATTTAATTGTGGGGGTTTAACAGTAGAATGTAACTTATTTGGTTTTTGTTATAAATGTATATATTTAAAACAAAACTCAGCAGTTTGGAAAAGCACAAATCCCAAAATCACCTTTTCATTTCTCATCAATCGTGCAACATCTCCATTCTTCTCTCTCCCTTATTTTATTTTGTTTTTATTTAGATTTAAAATGGCAGCTGCACATCTGACTTTCCATCAGTTTTTGTTCCATTTTCCTTCTTCGCCAGTTAACCCACCGCGACCATCTTATTTGCCGCCAGATCTCCATAGCCACCGCCAGATCCTTTGCTGCATGTGATTTTTTGTAACAGCCCAAGTTTTCATCCTGTTTCCCCGGTATGTTCCTTAGTTAATTCGGTTATTTCGTTGGGCCGTTAAGGCAGTTTTAGCCTTCAAGGGGATTTTGGTAATTCCAGCTTCGGGGCTAGTTTGATAATTTATTAAACTTCAGGGCTGTTTCTACTTCGACTCCGTTGGGCTGTTTTTGTGATTTCAGGTGCTTGAGGGTTAGTTTTGCATTTGGAGGAAAAGGGCTTGTTTGGTTAAAAGGGATTTTGGTTAAAAGAACGATTTAAAAGAGAAAAAGAAAAAAGGACTTTATTCTTGTGCTGTGTCGATCAAAAAGTAGAGAAAAATCCCAGAACCTTTCTCCCTCTCAATCGATCTCTTCATCCCTTCCCCTTCTTCTCCTTTGTCGTCGCTGAGACCAGCCACACGTCCCACCAAGACGCTCACCAACGCCCTTATCGCTGATCGCTACCGCACGCACCAGATCACCCATCACCGACCGCCATCTCTGCCCAACGCTAAACCTTGCCCCTTGCTGCCACATATACGCCCAGCCGCTCGTGATCGTAGCCCCTGCTCGCCATCGCTGCCCAACACAAAGCCAATCGTAGCCTGGTCGTCGTGCCACACGCTTCGCCTCGCCCAGTCGCTTCACCGTGCAGCTTCATCCTTACGCAGACGCCAGTAGCATCGCCTGCTTGCCCAGCCCGCGTCGCAACTTCCCCACACGCCAGCACCGCTCCTGCCTTGTCTGTGCTCGTCGTCGTTCGCGGCAGCAACTTGTTGCTTATGTCCACACCTTGCAGTCGAGCCTGCTTGTTTGAGAGTTGGGTAATTCCCGATTCCCTTGTGTTTCGTTGTTCATTTAGATAACCTGGATTGTTTATTGATCGATTTAATATATGTTTGTCTAGGTTGGGTATTGTTGTTGGTGTTGGTTATCTGCAGCTCAATGAGCAAATTATTGTTTACTGTTCTATGATATTTTCAGGTAATGACCTCTTGTCGTGGTTGTGTGGACCCTGCATTTGTCATTGATTGTATCCTGGCTGTTTGCTATTGCTTTATGAACATGTGCTAGTGGTTAGGACCTTGCCTGCTTGTTACTGTTTTATGAACTGTTGTTAAGGGATAGGTTGCTTGCTGTTTTACTATTGTAAGAGCATGTGCTAGTGGATAGGTTTCTTGCTATTTTACTATTGTATGAGCATGTGCTAGTGGATACGTTGCTTGCTGTTTTACTGTTGTACGAGCATGTGCTAGTGGATAGGTTTGTTGTGACTTGACTGATAGGACCTGGCATGTAGATCGTTGTACCATGTATTGTACTATCTTGATTGCTGTGGCTGTTATGTTATATGTTGACTGTTGGTATTCTAATAGACCTAGTGTGCAATACGGTTGTTGGTACTCTGTTAGATCTAGGGTTCTTTACTCTTAGCTAGTTCCTGTCAGGTTGTCTCATCCATAGGCAGAGAGTGGACCAACGTAAATGTCCCTACTGGTCGGGTTTTGTGAGAACAGATTCCTTACCCCTAGCAGCCGGACGTGGAGTAGCTACCACTACGGTAGAAGCCTAGTCTGTGGCTTGCTAGAGTGGAGTCCTTTCTTTAGTGAAAGCCTACCTTGGGACAACCTTAGCTTCAAGCGTTGGTGTGAACAGGCTACCACAGTAGGGTGCCGAAGGCCTTCCATCTGCTATGGATCAGTGGACACCTTTCTGAGTCTTAGGCAAGCGCGTACCTGGACCGGCATAGTTTGTGTAGGCCTACATTTATCTAGATTGCAGCAGCATGTTATGTGCACGTATCCTCATTAGATGTCTGGAGGAGAGCTTTCTCGGGCTAGTGTGTCAGTACACCCTTCCATCAGTTTAGAGCCATACACTAGGTACTCTCCCTAGTGTCCAGGATCGACTTAAAGAGCTGATCACCTTAGTCGAGAGTTAGAGACTCTTGAGATTCTGGAGTTATGTTGATAACTCATTCTGAGATCCGTGGTTGATCCCTTGGCCGAGAGTTAGAGACTCTCGAGGTTTGAGAATTTTTTGTTGTTGGACTTGTTGTGAGATTGCCTACCTGGTTGTTTGGCTTGCTCGTTGCTAGGATGCTAGATGATGTGACTTGCGTACTGTACCCCGGCTGGGGATCCTTACTCAGTGTCTTTGTACTCACCCTTATTTATGTGGTTTTCCACTAAGTAACTTGGGACAGCACTAGGACGGCTAGAGGAGGAGCTGATGGATCATGGGAGTCCGCTGTCCAGTTTATTTGTCTATTTTCTTTGTTTCATCATGTAGTCCAGAATTGAGTTCCCGTTTCTCTTACAGTTTTAGTTTTGAACATGTTTTAATAATCTCTGGCCAGAGGCTCGAACTATGTTCAAAGTTTGTTTTACCGGAGCTTTGTTCCTATTTAAATAAATGAAGTCTTTATGTTTATCATGTGTTTTCTATTTATAATTGTATTTAAATTCATGCATGTTGAGAAAGAATCGGGTTTAGGATTGTTTTAGAGTCAGGTTCTTACAGTTGGTATCAAAGTTCAGAGTCTTAGATTCTGTAAACTGACCTACTGAGTTAGGTCGTTGTCCCCATGACCATCAGCACTCCAACAGCCGTTAGGTATGCCAAAAGTTAATTGTTATAAGGGTTTTATTTACAGTACTTGCTTTTAGCATACATGCCTTAACTTGTTGTTGGTAGTGTTGGTCCGAGCATGGACTAACTCAGTGTGGTTTGAGTGTAGATCGGGAGTTATTTCGGTCATACGTAGTGGAGCTGGGACGTCAGGTGTTGCTAACCGAGGTGTTGGCCCCGAGCTAGTAGTTAACGAGAAGACGTCCAGAGCTGAACAAGGTTACAGTGAAGAACAGTAGTTAATGAGACGATGTCAGGTGTTCGATGCGCCTTTGCATAGATTGTAGGGAGCTAAACAAGGTTACAGTGAAGAACAAGTACCCGTTGCCTCGCATTGACGATTTATTTGATCAGCTTTAGAGAGCTTCTATGTTTTCCAAGATATATTTGAGGATCTGGGATGCAGACATTCCCAAGATGGCTTTCAGGTCAAGGTATGGTCACTACGAGTTTGTGGTTATGTCCTTCAGGTTGACCAATGCTCTAGCAGCATTTATGGACATGATGGATATGGTGTTCAAGGTATTCTTGGACAGCTTCGTCATCATGTTCATAGATGACATTTTTATTTATTCTAAGACTAAGTAGGACCATGCTTTGCACCTGAGGCAAGTTTTAGCAGCTCTGAGAGGAAATAAGTTGTATGCAAAGTTCTTTAAGTGTGACTTCTTGTTAGAACAAGTGGCCTTTCTTGGTCATGTGATTTCGAGAGATGGTATTGCAGTGACCCCGTTAAGATTGATGCAGCGAGTTCTTGGTCCAGGCTGACTACTGTCGCAGAGATTCACAGCTTTCTGGGTTTGTCAGGCTATTACCGACGTTTCGTCAAGGACTTTTCTGCTAAAACAGCACCCCTTACTTGGCTGATGAGGAAGGGTGTTGAGTTTATTTGGAATGCCAGTTGTTTAAGAGTTTTGTTACGTTGAAGCACAGTTTTATGTCAGCCCCAATTTGTGGTTTTGTAGTGTACAGTGATGCTTCTAAGTTCGGCTTAGGTTACGTGTTGATGCAACATGGCAATGTGATTGCGTATGCTTCTCGCCAGTTGAAGCCCTATGAGCAGAACTACCTGACTCATGACATGGGTTTACTCAGATATGGGTTTTTGTTGACCTGTTGACTAAGAGCGCGAACTTCATTCCCAGTAGGATCACGTATACCGCAGAGCAGTGGACGCAGTTTTTCTTGGAGCAGATCATTAGGTACCATGTGATGTCAGCAAAGATTGTATCCGATTGGGATTCTCATTTCACTTCTCATTTCTGGAGGACACTCTAGAAAGGTTTGGGCACCGAGTGTAGTTTTAGTACCGCATTTCATCCTTAGGCGGATGGCCAAACAGAGAGGGTGAACCAAATTTTAGAAGATATGTTGCGAGCTGTGTGTTAGATTTTCTAGGCAGTTGGGACCAGTATCTGTACTTGATGGAGTTTGCTCACAACAACAGTTATCAGTCGACCATTCAGATGGCTCCGTTTGAGGCTTTGTATGACAAGCGTTGTAGGTCTCTAGTGTTCTGAGAAGAGGTTGGTGACAGATAGGTTTTGGGTCCAAGTTGTTACAGTTGACGCAGTTCAGAAGATCAAAGCTCATATGTTGACAATGCAGAGTAGACATAAAAGTTATGCTATTGTTCGGCGTAGAGACTTATAGTTTAAAGTCGGCCAGCCTGTGTTTTTTTTAAGTAGCGGCGATGCGTGGTGTTTTGAGGTTTGGTAGGCGAGGAAAGTTGAGCCCCAGATTTTTTGCCCCCTTTGAGATTCTTAAGCGGATTTGTTCAGTTGCTTACCATTTGTCCATGCCTCCGTCTTTGTCAGTAGTGCACAGTGTATTTCACATTTCGATGCTACGTCAGTATGTGGCAGACCCTTTGCACATTATTAATTTTGAGCCGTTAGAGCTGAATAAAGACTTGAGCTTTGAGGAGAAGCCTGTGCAAATTCTAACTCGGGAGCGCAAGACTTTGCTTAACCGGGAGATTGGTTTGGTTAAGGTACAGTGGAGATGTCAAAAAATAAAGGAAGCAACTTGGGAGTTAGAGGATGAGATGAAGACTCACTATCTAGAGTTGTTTCAGTCTTAGAGACTTTTGGAGATGAAAATCATAAAAGGAGGGAGTATTGTAACGGCCCAAGTTTTCATCCCGTTTCTCCAGGTAATTCCAGCTTTGAGGGCTAGTTTGGTAATTTATTAAACTTCAGGGCTATTTCTACTTTGACTCAGTTGGGCTGTTTTTGTGATTCGGGTGCTTGAGGCTTAGTTTTGCATTTGGAGGAAAAGTGGCTTGTTGGTTAAAAGAACGATTTAAAAGAGAAAAAGAAAAAGGGACTTTATTCTTGTGCTATGTCGATAAAAAAGAATAGAAAAATCCCAGAACTTTTCTCCCTCTCAACTGATCTCTTCATCCCTTCCCCTTCTTCTCCTTTGTCACCGTCGAGACCTGCCACACGTCCCACTAAGCCGCTTGCCAACGCCCTTGCCAGTGATCACTGCCGTACGCACCAGATCACCTTTTACCGATCGCCATCGCTGCCCAACTCTGAGCCTCGCCCCTTGGTGCTGCATATACGCCTAGTCGCTCGTGATCGCAGCCCATGTCTCGCCTCGCTCACGCTCGTGTTGCTGCCTAGCCGAGTAGCTATTTTGCACCGCAGCCCCTACTCGTCATCGCTGCCCAACGCATAACCGATCGTAGCCTGGTTGTCGTGCCCACGCACCAGCCTGCACGGCTGCATGCCTCGCCTCTCCGAACCGCCTAGTTGCTTCGCCGTGCAGCTTCTCCCTTGTTCAAATGCCAGTCGCATCGCCTGCTTACCCAGCCCGCGTCACAGCTTCCCCGCATGCCAGCATCGCTCCCGCCTTGTCTACGCGCGTCACCGTTCGCAGCAGCAGCTTGTTGTTTATGTTCGTGACTTGCAGCCGAGCCAACTTATTTGGGAGTTGGGTAATTCCTGATTCCCTTGTGTTTTGCTGTTTATTTAGATAGTGTGGATTGTTTATTGATTGATTTAATATATGTTTGTCTAGGTTGGGTATTGTTGTTGGTGTTGGTTATCTGCAGCTCAAGGAGCAAATTATTGTTTATTGTTCTGTGATATTTCTAGGTAAGGATCTCTTGTCGTGGTTGTGTGGACCCTGTGTTTGTCATTGATTGTATCCTGGCTGTTTGCTATTGCTTTATGAACATGTGCTAGTGGTTAGGACCTTGCCAGCTTGTTACTGTTTTATGAACTGCTCTCAGTGGATAGGTTGCTTGCTGTTTTACTATTGTAAGAGCATGTGCTAGTGGATAGGTTGCTTGCTATTTTACTATTGTATGAGCATGCGCTAGTGGATAGGTTTGCTCTGACTTGACTGATAGGACCTGACATGTAGATCGTTGTACCATGTATTATACTATCTTGATTGCAGTGGCTATTATGTTATACCTTGACTGTTGTTATTCTGATAGACCTAGTGTGCAATACTATTGTTGGTACTCTGTTAGATCTAGGGTTCTTTTCTCTTAGCTAGTTCCTATCAGGTTGTCATCATCTAGAGGCTGAAAGGGGACCAACGCACGTGTCCCCACCGGTCGAGTTTTGTGAGAATAGATTCTTCACCCCTGGCAGTCGGGCGTGGAGTAGCTACCACTACGGCAGAAGCCTAGTCTGTGGCCTGCTAGAGCGAGGTTCTTTCCTGTGTGAAAGCCTACCTTGGGAAAACCTTAGCTTCAGGCGTTGGTGTGAACAAGCTGCCACAGTAGGGTGCCGAGGGCCTCCCACCTACTGTGGATTAGTGGACACCTTTCCGAGTCTTAGACATGCGCGTACCTAGACCGACATAGTTTATGTAGGCCTACATTTATCCAGTTTGCAGCAGCATGCGGTGTCGTGTTTCCTCATTAAATGTCGGGAGGAGAGCTCCCTTGGGCTAGTGTGTCAGTACACCCTTCCGTCAGTTTAGAGCCAGACACTTGGGTACTCTCCCTAGTGTCCAGGTTCGGCTAAGAGAGCTGATCACCTTAGTCGAGAGTTAGAGACTCTCGAGATTCTGTGGTTTTCCACCAGGTAACTTGGGATAGCACCGGGACAGATAGAGGAGGAGCTGATGGATCTTGGGAGTCCGTTGTCCAGTTTATTTGTCTATTTTCTTTGTTTCAGCATGTAGTCCATAACTGAGTTCCCGTTTCTCTTACAGTTTAAGTTTTGAACATGTTTTAATAATCTCTAGCAAGTGGCTCGAACTATGTTTAAAGTTTGTTTTACTAGAGCTTTATTCCTATTTAAATAAATGAAGTCTTTATGTTTAGCAGTTGTTTTCTGCTCTAACTGTATTTAAATTCATGCATGCTGAGTAAGAACTGGGTTTAGGACTATTTTAGAGTCGGGTTCTTACATTTCTCTAGTGCAAGAAGATTTTTCATTTCATCGACCCACGCTCAAAGCCCGATTTATTTTCACCCTAGACTCACTTGTGACCTGAAACCTGGGCACGCACCTATCTTCGGAGCCTAGACCCTCACGCACGTGCATCCGACCTGCGAACCCGCCCTCTGCTCTGTTCGCCTGCGTGTCAGTGTTCCCTGTCCGCCGACCCATTTGCCCGCCAGCGCCCACCCACGACCCAGTTGAGGTAGTGGGTTGTTTGATTATTTCTTTGGGCCTGTGTTTATTTAATGGTTCGTTAGTTTTTGGTTTGGAAATGGGTGTGACAACATCTCAATCTATCTAACTGTTGTAGGAGCCAACTACTCTGATTACTATTGTTAACTCTGATCACTATTCTGTATTACTTGTGGGATTGGTCGTAGTTGGTTTATTAGTAAGGTGTGTATTTATGAGCTTCACCTACTCTCTTTACTAGTGTATTTAAGAGCCTTCTTACTATGTGTAAATGTATCCCTTGTAGTTAATACAAGAAGTTATTACTCTTCCTTAAAAACTCTCTGCCCTTTTCTTTGCATATGTTTTGCTCTTGGTATCAGAGCATCATGGCGATCCATCGGTGGCAAGAAATGAACAAACTGGGAACGCTTCGTTTGAAGAAGCAAGGAAGAAAGCTGAAGTGAAAAAAATGGCCGCGAAAGGGAAGTGGATTGTAGATGAAGAAAAACAGGAACACCAAAACACTCTAGTTAAATATTTATCCTGCTCAACCTTAATAACTCAGACAACTGCTGTTAAACTTAACGGAAACAATTTTTTGTTGTGGAAAACCATGGTGATGTTGCTCCTAAAGGGCTATAAAATAGATGGTCATCTTGATGGGTCAAATTCTTGCCCTACCGAGGTGGTTGTGATTCCCCCATCAAAAGATGACCCGCAGGGGATGAAATTTCTAAATCTTGAAAAAGATAGAGGTAACCACATACCAGCTCTTATTGGGCTGGATGTATAACTCCATAACTTCAGAAATGGCAACCCATGTAATGGGATACAACACGGCTTAAGAACTATGGGAAGCACTTAGAAAATGCTATGACATTTACTCTCAGTCCCAAGAAGATTACAATAGGTAAATGTTGCAACAGACTCGTAAGGGGTCGATGAAGATGGCTGAGTACCTGGAAAAAATGATGGAATACAATGACAATCTAAAGATGACTGGGAACTCGATTAACGAAAAACCTTGGCATGAAGTGCTGTTAGGGGATTCGGTTTGGTAAGGAACCCTTTACCCCCTCTTCGAGGCCTGTGGTTAATACATGTATTGGATTGTTTGTATTGATTTACTTGCCCTGATTGTAACATGATTTATGTGATTGTATGCATGTACTGATAGTTTTGAGAGCATGAAACATGTCTATTGTTATTGACGATTTATCCTATGCATATTGTTCGATGTTGCATGATGAAACATATGTCCCCTAGTTGTGGACTTGCCTGTGATTGATATTGCATGTTGGATTGTATATCCCCCAGTTGTGGACTTGTCTATGTTTGGCACGTCCTGATGCCTCGATTAGGCCTGATCGAAACACTAGAGGAAGAGAGATACTAGTAGACCAACGTAAACAATGATGTGCCAGGCTCATACTATAACTTGGGACTATACCCTTTAGTTAGGACTTTCGTGGATGGTCGGTCGACCAGGCTCACGTCCCTAACAATCGTCTACTAGTAGCCTAAGGAACCTTCCTGGTATGTGGTATGGGCTGCAATTCCCTTGATAGGTCGTGTCAGATCCACTACTCACTGCGAGTTAGGGGCCTGTTGGCCGACAGGAAGCACCGCTCGCCAGATCCCTTGACCTGAAGTAGGTTCCCAGATTGCCCTAGAGTCAGAGGACTCCTGTGGACTGTTGATCTTTAGGATTCGATCTATAGACCACTCTGCGTGGTGCAGGTTAAGGATGAGTTTTCTGATCTGTCACCCAGAAGCTCGGGTTATGATAACCCTTCGATGGTGCTATTGATCATGCTTATTGATTGATACTTGTGATTTGATGCATGTCTGTACCCCAAGTTGGGGGATCCTTACTGAGTTGTAAAACTCACCCTTCCACTATGGAATACCACAGGTACTACGGGATTGTATCAAGATGGGTGATCGAACGAGCTGGAGATGACCATGAGACCCGGTACATTATTCTGTTTAGAGTCTTTTAAATTTCTTCTTTTTGCATGAACTATTTAGGGGCATGATAAGTTAAACATGTTTTACCGAGCTTTTATGTTTTGACTTTTGGGTACCCTATGACTGTTTTAATGAATTTATGGTTTTTATAAACTTGTTCTTCTGAGTTGTTTTAAAGTGGTTTTGTTTTAATTTATATGCTCGGGGTATCGAGTACAATTTTCATGCATTTAGAGTTAAAGACTTAGGTTTAGACCCTAGTTTGGGTCAGGTCCTTACAGTTGGTATCAGACCTCAGAGTCATAGATTTTGTAGACTAGTTTACATCGTAGGCTGTTGTTTTGGTCCTCATGGTCTTTAGCCACCGATCTTCATCAGATATCTTGGTGGTGGAATAAGGATTTTTGTTGTAAAAATCATGTTTTAGTTATGATCAGCATTGTTTTCCACAACAAAAAATTGTCTCCGTTGAGACTTTCCAAAGCTTTCAGAGGGGGTTAAGACTTCCCAAAGCTGTTGTACATTGTTGAGATGCCTAGTAGAGTTACTAGGAGTGTTGTTAAAGGTTAAAGAGCAGTTGAGCAGTGCGAGCTTTTGAGCTCTAGAGGAGCAGTAGTCTTGAGGTGCAGCCCAGAGTTTGATCAGTAGAGACACTAGTGTTGTTGTCAACTGTTGTAGAAGATGGGCTGAGAGCTGAATTAGTGACTGTTTTACAAGTTAGAAAGCAGTATAGGGAGCTCCACAGTGTGCGCAATATGTTGATCAGGTGTCTACACTAGTTGTAGATGCTCAAGTTGGGAGCAGTGACGAAAATTGTAGAATTTTTAGAGATCTTATAGGAGTTAAGAAGTGGGATCCCTACAACTTTGTTGGACTCTCTAAAATCCCTTTTGTAGCTGATGCGTGGTGGTCACTATTTGAGATGACCTTCGACCACGAAGTTTGCTTAGAGGGGCAGAAGATTTGACGTGATGTTTTGCTTGAGAGTTTGAGACGAAAGTCTGAGGGCAGTCTGTGCTGAGTTTTGAGCCAAAGAGTTCTCCAGCTTCTAAGTTAGATGATCTTAAAGAGCTATTTGTTGGATTGTATTCCAAACATTGATAAGAAAAGGCGTTAACTCAGTTCCCCCATTTTCAGCAGGGGAATGACATAGTGTCGGTTTATAAGATAAATTGGTTGGTCTTGCAAGATTTTCCAAGGAATTTATTCATACTGTTTGGCAAAGGAGAAAGTCTAGGACTATTAGATTGACTGGGAGTCAGCAGCAATGTTGCAGGTGTTGAAAACTATCAAGTTAGAGCTGGATCTCAAGTTTGTTAAGAGCTCAAGGCCAGTTAGTGGGTTGTGTTTAGGAAATCGTCAGATGTCGCCCATGGTCGCCTGCGAGTGAGTCAAATTTTATTCTTAGTTCGGAGTGGTTGTTAGAGAACTATGTCGTGGTTGCTGGCAGTCGTGGATATTCAGGCGTCTTGGGAAGTTGAACTTTTAGTTCAGAGGCAGGAAAGTAGGAGAGAGTCTCTTGTCAGTTTCGACCTTGAAGATATGGAAGTTGTTAGATAAAGAAGCGTGGGCTTTCTAACCTCAGTATTAGGAGTAGAGAGTTCTGAGTGGGCATTCACTTCAGTTTCAGTAGTGAGTAACTTTATCGGTGTGTTTCTAGAGGATTTGTCAGGATTATTGTCGCCCCAAGCAGTGTTCTTTTAGTTCAGCTTGAGTTAGGGAATGACTCCATCTCGAGGTTTTTGTTTATGATGATCTCGATGGAGTTAAAGGAACTTAAAGATTCAGTTGCAGGAGTCGTTTGATAGTGGCTTCGTCCATTCTAGTGTGTCTTTGCAGGATCCTCCATGTTGTTGTTAAGAAGATTGCTGGTTATCAGAATTATGTTTCAGGTTTCGAAAGTTCCTTAAGTTAACAGTTAAGTCAGATACTTGTTGCCCAGGATTGATGACTTATTGAATAAGCTTGGGGGGCAGTGATGTTCCAAAGATCAGTTTGTTTTTTGGTTGCTAACGATTGGCAGATGCAGCATTGTGGGTTTGACGATCAGAGGGTTCCAGGACTTTCTGAGTGGATTGTGATGGTGTTCATAATTGATATTTGGGTTTGTTCAAAGTTAGAGATTGGTCACGAGGAGTTATTGAGAAAAGTTTTGGGAGCACTTCGAGAAATTAATTGTATGCAAAGTTTCTTGTGTGAGCCTTAGTTGGATTTATTGACCTTCCCAGGCCAGGTGGGTTCTCGTCAAGGAGTTTCTGTGGATCGTGCTAGGACCGATGCAGTGAGCAGTTAGACCAGATCAACATCAATTGTAGAGGACCAATGGCACAGTTGACTAGAGGGAAATCAGACGTTGTGTGATCGGTTGGGAGTGAGGTCAGATGAATGGTGGCTTACAGTGATGCTTCTGAGCGGGGTCTATGTTGTGCTCATGCTGAGATTGAGGAAAGTGTTAGCATGTGGGCCTAAATAGCTTAAGCCGTATGAGCAGATCTCTGATTCGTATTCTGAAGTTAGTATTCGTGGTGTGTGTGCTTGAAGATTCTAGAGGCATTGCTTTTTTGGAGAGAGTATGTAGTTATTTGCAGTTCACGAGAGGTTTGAAGTTTATTTCACCTGGTAAAGTCTGGATTTGAGTTGGCGCTGATTGTTAAAGCGTGTAAAGATCTTGATTGCGAGGTTCTATACCAGCCTGGTAAAGCTGTTGTGGTTGCTCCTACACGGAGTAGAGAAGTTCATTTTCAGTGGCATTGTTGTTTCTATGCTTTGTTGTGGCCTTATTTCGATCGAGCAGGATTGTGTTGATTGAAAGATTTCGGCTCAGTTGGTCTAGTTGTAAGCGTAGTTGTTATTGTCCGAGACTTCAGCAGGGTCAGTAGTTGTTGGGTCAGTTTGGGAGTTGCAGTCAGGAGAGGACAGCGAGTTGTCAGTTTCTTCTGTTGTTGGGTTGCAGTCAGCTTAGTTGGCCTAGTTGTCAGCTTAGTTGTTGTTAGCCGAAACTTGCAGTGAGTCAGTAGGGTGACAGTAGTTGTTGGGTATGTTTATGAGTGACAGTTCAGATAGAAACTCAGTGTGTCTGCTAATGCTGAAATCAGGCTCGAGTTATTGTCAGGGATGTTTAGTTCGTTGTTTGCTTGACACCCTGAGGGTACTAAGATGTATGTAGATCTGAGCCTTCTGTAGCTATGAAGTGTCAAACAGCAAGATTGTTGGGTTATCAGTTGTGTTGATTGTCAGCGGGTGAGAGAGTACTGAGGCAGGAGCATGCACAGTTGTTGCGACAGTTAAGTGTTCTTGAGTGGAAATGGGACGGCATTCTATGATTTTTATATCACAGGACTCCCTAGGACGTCGAGAGGGTCCACAACCACACGAGTGTTAATAGATTAACTTACCCAGTGTATTCACTTTATTCCAAGGAAGCTGGATTATTTTGGTGAGAAGTTGGCACAGTTGTACTTGGGAGAGATTGTCAAGTAGCTTGGGGTTCTTGTGAGTATCGTTCTGATAGAGGCGTTCGGTTAACTTTGCACTTCTGATAGAGCCTTTAAGAAGGTAGTGGAGTTTCTTATAAGTTCAATTTAGCTTTTCATCCGCAGATGGATGGTAAGACTAAGAGAGTCAGTTTGATTTTCGGAGGATATGTTGAGTGTTGGTGAGTTATGCTTTCCATGTAGTTGGGTCAGGTGGATGTATCTGTGGTGATTGTTTGATATCAGTTATTAGTCCATTATCCAATTGGCACCATTTGAGGCACCGTATGGAAAATATGTAGATCACTTGTCCATTGGGACAAGGTTGGAGAAAGAGAGTTGTTAGGACCTGAATTGTTGTAGTTGATCAGTGAGGCAGTTCATGAGATCCATGCTAGAATGGTTTTAGCTCAGGGCCATCAGAAAAGTTGTGCAGAAGATCATCACAGAGATAGAATTTGAGGTTAGCAGTCTTGTGTTCTAAAAGTGGCATTGATTTGGGGAATGTAGAGACTTTAGATTAAAGAAAAGCTGAGTATGAGTTATTTGGTCGTTTGTGATTCTCGAGTAAGTTGGGGCAGTGTTGTGTCGTTCAATTGCTTCCATTGTTGTTTGCAATGCATTTGTGTTCCATGTTTCGATCCTTCGACAGTATGTGCAAGACTCGTTCTGTATTGTTGGTTAAGCATTTGGAGCTAAATGAGGACCTGGCTTATGAAGAGAAACTTGTTCAGGTTTCGAATAGAGTTCATCAAGTTTTGAAGAACAGTGAGTTACTCTCGTTAAAGTGTAGTGGAGGTGGTTGTGCGCTCTTATTGTTTTGGGTTACTTAAGCCTTAGTCAACTTTCGAGGACGAAAGTTTTCTAAGGGGGGAATGTTGTAAGAACCCAAAAGTTTTTTATTTAAAATATTAAATAACAATACTAGTTTTTGGTAGTTCTTAGGATAAAAGAGCTTGAGGGATTTTGATGTTTAAAAGTAAAGAGGGGCAATTAAGTCTTTTACCCATGGTATTTAAGTCAAATTGTGAAACCCTAGGAGATGTACTGTTCATGCTTTGATTTTCGCACACTTTTTCTTCATCGTTTTTCTGAGCAGATGCGATGGGTTCGTAAGAATTGGGTCGAGTTCGCAGCGTGTGGGTCGTTCTTCGCGTGGGTCAGTCATTCACACCGTCACAGAAGTGTTTGCGCAGTAGTGGGATGAGTTACGCCGCAAGCCTGTTTCGCTGCAGTGCCGCTGTCTCAGCACTGTTCGTTAGGGGCATGTTTGTCTGAGCAGTCAAAACTCGTGCGAGTTCATCTCCAGCGTGGGTTCGGTAAGTCGAGAGCTTGTGGGTTAGAAGCTTGTCGCCGCCAGCAAGTTCGTTGTGGGTGTAGCAGGCGCCTCCTTGAGCAGTGCCTTGGAGCTACCGGTGTGGTTGCCAGAGATTCGTCCTTGGTGAGTTTCACCAAATGTTGAAGAAGACCCATGTTTGGGTGTGAGTTTAAACTCATTTAAGTTGGGTTTAAGGCTATTTGGTTACAAGGTTGAGTTTATTTAAAATATGAATAACCAGTGTTTGGTTGTAGGTTTAAAGTCATTTTAAATAAGTTTTAAGCTTGTTTGGTTAGAGCTGAACTTATTTAAAAAGTGGATTGAACTATTTAAATATGGCTCAGTGGCTGTTTGGATAGTGTTTTAGTGGTTGTTTTGACTAGAGGTTAATGGGCATTTGGTTTGGGGTTTTAATGGGTTGGTTGAGATTTTATGACACTTTGACTAGATTTTGACCCATTGACTTTTCTGTTGACCAGTTTTGACCCAAGTTATTTCTCGTTCTTCGAGCCGAGTTTGAGAGGCACGTGAGACTGCCAGGATACGTTTTTCGAGGTTCTTCACTATTTGATAGTTTTAATATTCTAGATCCGATTTTGATGGTCTAAGGTGCAAGTTTTGACCAATTTGTTCGTTTCAGGGCTCGGAGTTGTGTTTGGCTATTTGGAAGCTTCTAGTGGATTCTTGGAGCGCTGTTAGGGGATTCGGTCAGGTAAGGGACCCTTTGCCCCCTCATCGAGGCCTGTGGTTAATACATGTATTGGATTGTTTGTATTGATTTACTTGCCCTGATTGTTGCATGATTTATGTGATTGTATGCATGTACTGATTGTATTGAGAGCATGCAACATGTCTATTGTTATTGACAATTTATCTTATGTATATTGTTTGATGTTGCATGATGAAACGTATGTCCTCCAGTTGTGGACTTGCCTGTGATTGATATTGCATGTTAGATCGCATGTCCCCCAGTTGTGGATTTGCA
Source organism: Sechiopsis laciniata (assembly GCA_037833695.1). Classification (NCBI taxonomy): domain Eukaryota; kingdom Viridiplantae; phylum Streptophyta; class Magnoliopsida; order Cucurbitales; family Cucurbitaceae; genus Sechiopsis; species Sechiopsis laciniata. The sequence continues at coordinate 2,478 of JBBMKA010026230.1, read as the reverse complement.
TGTGTTTAACACGTCATGATACCTCGATTAGGCCTGATCGAGTCACTGGACGAGAGGGGTACTAGTAGACCAGCGTGAACGATGATGTGCCGGGCTCATATTATAACTTGGGACTATACCCTTGAGTTAGTACTTCCGTGGACGGTCGGCCGACCAGGCTCACGGCCCTAACAACCGTCTACTAATAGCCTAGGGAACCCTCCAGGTATGTGGTATGGGCTACGATGCCTTTGGTGAGTCGTGTCGGATCCACCACTCATCGCGAAGTTGGCCGACAGGTAGAACCGCTCGCCAGATCCCTCGGCCTGGAGTAGGTTGCCAGATTGCCCTAGAGTCAGAGAACTCCTATGGACTATTTTAGGTTTCGATCTATAGACCGCTCTGCGTGGTGCATATTAAGGACGAGTTTTCTGATCTGTCACCCAGGTGCTCGGGTTATGATAACCCTTCGATGGTGCTATTGATCATGCTTGTTTATTGATACTTGTGATTTGATGCATGTCTGTACCCCGAGTTGGGGGATCCTTACTGAGTTGTAAAACTCACCATTTCTACTATGGAATACCACAGGTACTACGAGATTGTATCGAGATGGGTGATCAGACGAGGTGGAGATGACCATGAGACCCAGTGCATTATTCTGTTTAGAGTCTTTTAAATTTCTTCTTTCTGCATGAACTATTTAGGGGCATGATAAGTTGAACATATTTTATCGAGGTTTTATGTTTTGACTTTTGGGTACCCTATGACTGTTTTAATGAATTTATGATTTTTATAAATTTGTTCTTCTGAGTTGTTTAAAAGTGGTTTTGTCTTAAATTTACATGCCCAGGGTGTCGAGTACCATTTTCATGTATTTAGAGTTAAGGAATTAGGTTTAGACCTTAGTTTGGGTCGGGTTCTTACATGATATGTTTGCTAGGTTTAGACATTCTCCTAGTTTTCCCTTTGGAAATTATGGTTTAAATGAAGTTTTGGGCTGCTGGAATGTGTTCTATTTAAGATCATTGGGCTTAGATTTAAAATGAATGATGAGTTTTAAATGCTAGAGTTTATTTTAATAAATGGCCTTTACTCATTTTAATATTTATGGGAAATGGTAGGATATGGCTTAATTTAGTGAAAAAATATAGTTCATGACTTTTTTGTATTGGACTTTAAATTCATGACTAAAAAAAATCAGGGAGGAGAGATGAATGTTTTCTTCCCCAAAGTACCCTTGAACTTATTTTCCCATTTAGCTGTTTCACGAGAAAAATAAATAAATAATAAAAAATAAAAAACCAAAGTTTTCCTAAATCTAAGCATAACAAATTTCCCCTTAATTAAAGTTTAACTAATTTAATAATATTTCAAATTTAAAATATTAATAATAGTCAATAAATCCCTAAGATATCGGTAGTAGACTAAAAATAAATAAAAGAAATGAAAACCACGATCGAATGCCTAGGAAAACAAAAAAAAATTGAAGATCACGATCAATCAGAGTTGCTGACAAACATTTTTGTTGTTCCAATCCACATAAACATCTATCTAGTAAAACTCAATCCCGATCTAGGTAAAAGTCTTGATCATTCCGATTTGTACTAACAATTCAATCTTTCTTCCACCTCCATTTAAAAACAATTCAATCAGATTTCTATGGATCTCATACCCGTAACTATTGCATTCAACGATACTTGGGATGACATGGACATATATGTGAACTACACGACAACCCAAATCAATGTATACATAAGAATTGAAGATCACGCTCAATCAAAGTTGCCGATCACGATGTAAAGTGGATGTACAAACATAGTGCATACTGATAAATTGTAGGGACTACATATGCAGTGCATAATTTCGAAAAACAGAAGCAGTGTCAGGGGTGATAAGGGGGACATGGACATATTTAGGGGGGGAAGGGGGCATGACAAACAATGTATTATAATGAATCAATTCATACTTATATACACATTCCAAAAAAGATTAACAGTTATAACACAACAAGAACGGATAAACACATAGCATAAATGAGGTCTCAGTCTTACATATACATATGTAGGCAATCAACTAGGTCAAAACAATTAATGAAAACCCCCAAACAAAATGCACTAGGTAAAGTTACATAAACTAAGTAGTCACAAAGGATGATTAGAAAAAGTTTCTATGCTTCGCGTCTTACGTGACTGATCTGTCGCATGTGTTTAAATCACGATGTACAATGGATGTACAAACATAGCGCACACTAATAAGTTGTAGGGTCTACATCTGTGGTGCATAATTTCAGATCCGTCGCATGTGTTTAATTTTGAGCTACTTAAACTCAATGTTGATCTTACCTTTGAAGAGGAACTTATGCAAACAGTGGCTAAAATATGCATAAAATAAAAAAACAACGTTATTCACAAAATATATAAAATAGGCAATAGTAACCAACATATGCACCCTTATTATAACATGATATGTACAGAATATGTGCCAACAATGTCTAAC
>JBBMKA010026209.1:0-26195 GCA_037833695.1 Sechiopsis laciniata | reverse complement strand
GGCCAGGAACTTACTTGTTTAAATGAAATGTTTTGAATTATGCAAGTACTTGATTTGTATGTTTTTGTCTTAAATGGCTTTTACTTCCATGCATGCTAAGTAAGAACCAAGTTTAGGACCATTTTTGGGTCGGGTCCTTACACTTCCAGAATGGCACAAACCAATCATCGCGATAATTTCCCTTTTTACTCTTGCCAAATATGTCTTAATTTGTCTAAGGTAGGAATCCCTTGATTTCAGCAATTCGTCTCGTAATTTGTCTGGTTAGTCAACTTCACGCTATCAAACAATTCATCCCTTATTTACTTGAAGTGCTTTTGGCTTCTGTCTCTCGAGCTTTAGTTACTCGCAATCACGCGTCTTAATCCTCAGCATTGAATTGCTCCGCTAGCACTAACCTTGCGAAAACAGTAATAAACATAATCCTTGCGAAATCTGTGCGAAATGTGCTATTTTGGTTATTTTAAGCACAATAATCCATAGCTTGCATTTTATTTCCCTAATGCGTAAGCATCAGCAAATTACACCATTTTCTTCCTATTTTCACCTTACTCACAATAATTCTCAATTAATAAACACAAACAATGATCCAAAGTTAGGCTGAAATCTGACTCTATTTCAGAGTCATCAAACATCCACCACAAAATTCTACCAACAAATGCCTAACACGAAAACCCACAATTTATCACAGCTAGAAAACCTTAAAACAACTACCAATTAACAATGGAACAAGAAAAAAACCTTACCCAAAAGCAATTGAACAGACCAAACCCGACACGAACAAGAAGCTGGCTAAAGTGCACGTAAAACTATGACGAGCTCGACTACTGAGGCAGAGAGTTGCAGGCTACAAGTGAGCAGGGCGTGCACGCGATCTGGCGACGTCGGGGAGTGCACAACTGAATGGGGGGTGGGGCTGCACAGAGGCGCTACACTGGTGCGGCCGGTGCTGACTCGTGTGTGGCCCGGAGAGCTTCGACACTGAGCGCCTTCGACATCAGGTAACATGCGCGCAAAGGCGAACTTTAGCTAGGCAGAAGTACGCGCCTGGCACGGGATGAATGGCTGTGACTTGACCAGCATGGTGACGAGCGATAAACTTTAACTGGACACGGTAGGGGTGAATGACGAGGTGGCGGCAACGACAAGGGGAAGGAGGAGAAGAAGAAGAAGAGATGCTTTAGGTTCCCCTTTTTTATTTTTCCTGTTATTATTTATTTATTTTTAACTCAAATGGGCCTCCTCTTTTAAAACTCAGCAATTCCCTATTTTAATTTCCCTTCATCTATATATATATATATATATATATATATATATATTGCATTTACTCTCTTTGAGATTCTCACATGTGAACGGAAGGGTAGATCTATTCATGAAACATTTCTTTTTTTAAAAAAATATCAATCAACGAAGGCCAGCTGTGTTTTATCGTTGTTCATTGGAAAAAAAATCAGTGGGCTAAAAAAATTGTAACTTTCGTCTCAAATATTAAAAAAAAAAAAAAAAAAAAATCTTTTAAATAATTACAAAATCCATAATCTCTCTTTAACATAAATTCAATTTACTCAAAATAGACTATTTTTTCGGATGTTAATTTATTTTATTTTTTTATCCGAACTGAATTTTTACTTTTATATCTAAATATCATTTTCTTAATGCATAACCTCTTTTTTTATTCCAATTTGGTCCAAGAAATTATTAGTGGCATTAATTTTTTAATAATTAACAAATTATAATGAAAATAACCTAATTCAATTCATATACTCAAAACATATATGTTTCATATCTTTCACAAACTTACTAACACAAAAGTTTTTTTTTTTTTTTTTGTAATTTATCGAGAAACACGGGAAAGAACTCGTACTAACAAAACATCTAAAGCCCATGTATCTTGTTTCTTCAAAAAATATTTCCAAAAAAATATACCAGAATCTCATAGATGTTGATCTTATCCTAACCTATTGTATAAGAAACTAAAATACAGAGAGAACTCGTACTAACAAAACATCTAAAACCCTTGTATCTAGAAACATCTGCCAAAAAAGTTCAATATTCAAGTATCTTGTTACTTCAAAAAATATTTCCAAAAAAGTATGCCATTTGTTTGGATCTTCTCTAACTTGTTTCTTCCACGAATCCCATAGACGTCGATCTTCTCCTGTTGTATAAGAAAGTAAAATAGAGGAAAGAACTTGTACTAACAAAACATCTATAATCCATGCGCCAAAAAAGGTTCCAATATTTAAGTATCTTGTTTCTTTAAAAAATATTTCCAAGAAAGTATGCCATTTATTTGGATCTTCTCTAACTTGCTTTTTCCACGAATCCCATAGACGTTGATCTTCTTCTAACATATTATATAAGCATGTAAAATAGTAAATGTATAGAAAATAGTAAAATACGTTTAAAAAATATAAAATGCTAAAAAAAGCAATATTAAAATTTTTATGCCGATAAGTTGGGTAACACCTCACTTCCTTTCCCTTTTACTTAACCTTTAAAAGAATGTACACTGTGGTCGTCTGTTCCACACTTGCTAAATCAAATTAGACCTGATCTTTTACTAACTTTAGAAGAAGTAGACCCTCATCAATATCTTTTTTTCGTAATCTTTTTGGTCTCTTCATAAAAAGGGGAAGTATAGGTTATGTTTCAATTCTAGGCCATAAATTTATTCCATTTATTCACTGGAGGTAATGAGAATAAGTGGTCTTAAAGGTACGAATGTGGTAAAACATATGCATATAATCTTCGGGATGTTTCCTCATAAACCAAATGCATTGTATTGAATGAAGGCAAGATATTCCAGTCAAATCCCATTCATAGCACGTACCTGTATGCCTATTTAAGTCCACTATGTATTGCTCTCTCCCATTCTCAACTTCAAACTTCTTGGCTCCAGATACTATAGCTGACCAATATCTAGAAATATGTTTTGCCATTTCCAACTTGATTTGTATTCTTGGACTAATCTTTCCCACACATTTCTTTGCAAACTCATTCTTCTCAACCATCCTAAACATTAATGTCTTCTTAATCATTTCAAACATTGAAAGGATGGGTTTTCTCCTAGCTTTGAAAATATAAGCCTGAAATGATTCACTAATATTGTTAAGCAACATATCACTCTTGTAATGTGCACTAAATGCATGTCTTGCCCATTATTTTGCTGGTATTGCAATTAGCCAATCATGAGCTACTTTGTCTAATTGAGCCAGTTTCGTCAATTCTTTTTCAAAAGCAAACTTAGTTGTTACTTTTGCTGAATTCCACAAAGCATCCTTATATACTTTACCTACATTTATAAGTGTTAAATTAAAATATAAAACTACATGAAACTAATAAAGATAAGATATCAACCTCATTTTCAACATATTAATTCATATATATTTACATACCTTTCAAGGGTTTCTTGAAATTTCCATATAAATGTCTTATACAAAAACGATTTTTAGCTTCTGGTGCTAAACAAACAAACAAATGAAAGTAAGAAGACATATTTTTTAAAAATCAAAATAGCACAAATATATAAAACAAAATAAGTACATTTTGTTGATCAGTAATAAACACCCATTTGTTTCTATTTGCATTCCAAAGATCATTTAGTAAGTTCTCTAAAAACTACATCAGAATCTTTTGACTCTACATCCACTACAACCATGCTTAATGGAAAAATGCCACCATTTGCATCTATACCAACAACAACCAAAAGTTGTCCTTGATAATGAGTTTTTAAATGGCAGCCATCAATATCGATTATAGGTCGACATCCCTCCAAAAAACCTTCTTTACAACCTTGAAAACAAACATACATTCTTCTAAACACGGGTTGCATATATAACTGAGGTCTTAGAACACTTATTATGCAAGTGGATGATTATATCTTCTTATCTCTTCACAATAGTTCCGAATTTAGCATATTGCATCTTGTTATTTCCATCAATAATTTGTAGAGCCATCTTTCTTGCTCTATAAGCTTGATGCCTTGAAATATTAATATTGAAGTCATTCTTCATAGTTTCAACAATAGACTTACACTTCAGTCTGGATGTGTCTTAAACATATCGATATAATGACCAGCAAGCCATTTGAAAGTTACATGCTTGTTGCTACTTTTTCTAAACCACGAGTGAGTATTTTTTTTAGAGACTTTATTTGATAAGTACTCTCATCTTGCATTTTAGATGCATGCAACCTCTAAGTACAACGCTCTTGAAATTTTACTGTCACTCTTTCAAACTCATTTTAAACATACATCAATTCATAACCATTCTTTATTGAGTATTATCTGAAAACAGCTCTCAAGTTACCCAATGTACCAAATGTCATCCCTATGGATAAACTAATATCTTTCTTTAAGATCGAAGTTTCTGATTCATGATATTTGCTCAATTTCCCATCTTCACCATCAGATCAAACTGGTGAATTCAAGTGACTAAAAGACCCACAATCAGACTCACTCAAGGCTTTGTCAATAAGATTTAACTCTTCATTAATCAACTTATCTATATTTTGGGGTTCACAATCTACTTGATCATTACTGTTGCCATCCTCTAAGCCTTTAACATATTTATATTTTCTTCAAACAAGGTATCAAAAGCCACACCTTCATAATCACTGCCCATGAACTTTTCTAAGGCTACAATTGTATCACTCTCAACATCTTTATCATGTGTATCCCCATATACTAGGACATCTATAATGGTTTATACCCTATTTAATGTTTCTCTCAAGTGTTCTACATAGAGATGAATTAACTTCACATGCTTAAAAGTCATCAACATCTCTAGGATGTCTTTATCATCTCATACAAGTCTGAACCCTTCTTCAAAGTTCATTCTTGGAATGAGATAATGAATCTTTGTCCAATCTAATACATCAACCTCCCTCAATATATCAGCAATTTTTTATATGGACATCATATTAAAACTACAATTGTCTAGTTCGTACATTTGCCCCCCAATATATGACCTTCTACCATTACCATGTAAGACAAATCAACCCCCATGATATATACACAAGGTGAAGAGGTACTCCATATTTGTAAAATGCACGAGACATAGACAAAAAAATTTAGTAAAATTATTTTAAAAATTTAATATTCATTCACAATGAATAAAAAAAAAAATCAAAATCATTTTAAACTTACAACTACATCTCAATTTCATTCAACTTCATCACATTTTATACTAATTGTAATGGATGTTTTTCCTTACTCACAAGCACAGTATACCGATTAAAAAAAGGAGTTTCAATTACTAAAAAAATATTAAGACAAAATATTGAAGAACAAAATAATAATAATAAAAAAACAGGCTCCATAAAAATTTGATAGAAAACTTGATTTTTTTGGCCAAGGAGAAGAACAACTTTTGCAATTAAAGGTCAAGCCAAATCATATATGAAAGAAATAAGAGGATAGAGTAGAAAGATTTTTGCAATTGAAGGCCAAGCCAAATCACATACGTTCTTCACAATTTTTGGCCAAGAAGATTCGTACGAGCGTTCATTTTCCAGATTTTAATTTATCAATTCTTTGAGAGGAAACGATTTTTTTTCTTTTAACAAATTTACCCTTCCATATACACGTGGGAATTTGTAAAATTTTAAAAAGTAAGTTAATTGCAACACTTAAGGAACTTCAAGAGTGGGGATTGATCAAATTAAAAGTCCAAGGGATTAATTGTTACAAACACTATAGTTTAGGGGTAGTTTGTGCATTTTTCCCTTAACTAAAATAACAAAGAAAAACCAACTCTTATGCAATTTAAACTAAGAGCAAAGACTTACTAATTTCTCCCTTAAACTGAACAATGTCAAATGTGAGGTTTATTTGACATTTCACATACTCCCAATAAATTTCGAAGTCTTAGAAAATCATCCAGCTTCAAGGGTTTAGTCATCAAATGAGCAATTTGCTCGTTAAACCCACAAAATTTTAATTTCATTACTCCATCTTTAACTAAGCCTTGAAGAAAATGAAATTGCACATCTATGTGTTTACTTCTTCCATGCATGACTGGATTTTCGGGGAGTTTAATAGTTGAACTATTGTCACACATAATTGTTGTTTCCCCTTCTTGCTTGAGTCTTATTCTTGCTAAAATTCTTCTTATCCACACAGCTTGGCAAGCACATACTGCTACTGCTACAAATTTAGCCTCAATTGTTGATTAAGTGATCAGTGGTTGCTTCTTTGAAGACCACAATACATTTCCTAAGTTCATTATGAATACATTGCCGAAAGTATTTTTTCTATCTTCTATATTTCCATCATAATCAGAATTAGTAAAAGCAAGAAGGTCTTTAGCCTTGCCTTGAGTATAAAATATCCAAAAATTAATTGTTCCTTTCAAATATCTAAATGATCTTTTAGCTGCTTGTAAATGTAATTCTGTAGGTTTTGACATAAAACGATTGATTATACTAACAACAAATATCATGTCTTATTTGGTGGTAGTTAGATACATGAGATTTCTAACAATTTGCTTGAAATGTGTTTCATCAACTAGATCTCCTTCATCACTATGTAGCTTAGAACTAGGTATAATAGGACTTTGACAATATTGTTATTTTCCATTCCAAATCTTTTCAAAACATCTATGCCATATTTTCTTTGATATTATATATATATATACCACTTGTATTCTGCAAAAATTCTATGACATGGAAAAATCTCATTTTCCCAAAGTCATACATATCAAATGATCTTAACATGAGTTTCTTAAAATTTCTCATTAAGTCTTCTTCATCTCTAGTATATTTCAAGCCGTCTACATGAACACTCAATAAAATTTTTACTTTTCCAACTAGTTTTATGGAACAAAGTTTGTTCATTATAACATCTCATAAATCTTTCTCCCTCAAAGTGTGCTTCCAATCTACTAAACCAAGCTCATGGAGCTTGTTTTAGACAATACAAAGCTTCTCCAACTTATATACTTTATGCCCATTTCCTCTTTCCACATAACCCATTGGTTGCTAAAAAATCTTCACTTAATTTTCCAAGGAGAAAAGTAGACTTTTCATCTAGTTGAAAGATCGTCCATCCTTTTTGAGTTTCGAAAGATAATATCATACAAACGAATAAAATTTAGAATAATATCTCCATGTACTTGTTTTTTGAAATTGGATCTCTATGTTGTTTTCTAACATACAATCGGTATATGTGTCAGTTTAAACACTTAGTTCTCGAAGTCCACAAACCATATTTTTAGTATGAAGTGTTCTCAAGCCTTTGAAACTTAAGTGCCCTTATGTGCAATGGTCTAGATGAGTAAGATTCGTTGAGATAGTGTGGAAGCATGCCTTATTTTCTTTATTGATTTGCAATCGTGCCTTCACAACAAACATTATTTTTGTTGTCATCTCGGACTGAATAATTAGACATTTTTCTGGATGATAAATACTGCACTTTCCTATTGAATGGAAAGACCATGCTCTTGAAGTTGTCTAAGGCTTAAGATATTGTTTTTTAGCTCTAGAACATAGAAAACATCAATAACCACATGAAAAATATTATTCACCTAAAATTTCACCTTTCCTTTTCCAAGAACACTCATCCTAGTATTATCCCCAATTTTACCGATTCATGGTTTGTTTCATCCAAATCACAGAATGAAACTTCATTTCCGTTGGTATGGTTTGAGCAACTGGAATCAAGAAACCATATATGTTCTTGTGAAACATGATTCATATCAACATAGAACATCAATATCATTTCCTCTTCTTCATTTCATTCAACATAGTTGGCCTCCTCTAGTATTGGACATTCATATTGGAAATGACCAAACTTATGGCATTTGTAACATTCAATGACTGTTTGATTGAAATTTTATCATCTTCGACCTTGACTTCTTCCTCTATAGCCCCTTTGCCCTCGACTTTGATTTCCATACTAATTATCTGTGGTCACTTTGAGAGCTTGCTCCTCAACTTTGCTTCTATGAAACTTTTTCTCATGCACAATAAGTGAACTTTGTAGTTCGTCGATAGAAAGAGTATCCATATCTTTAGATTCTTCAATTGATACCACACCATAATTGAATTTCTCAATTAAAATTCTAAGAACCTTTTCAACTATTGTGATGTTCTTCATTTTTACTCCATTTCTCCTCATTTTGTTTGCAATACTTACAACACGAGCAAAATAATTTGTGATAGTTTCACTAGATTTCATCTCCAGAATCTCAAAATCCCTTCTCAATGCTTGGAGAATAGATCGTTTCACCCTTGCATTCCCTTCGTACTTTTTCTTTATGGAATCTCATATTTACTTTAGTGTGCGTTTCTCCAAAATTTGCTCAAGGGTGGTTCCATCTATAGCTTGAAATAGATAATTTTTGGCCTTAAGATCCTTCAACATCAACTCTTCTAATTTTTTATGTTGAACAATCTGGCAATATAACCTTGGCTTCTGGTTCAATAAAATCAATCTTAATAAGATGTCAATGTCTTTTAGATTTTAGCAAATTTTCCATAAGCATGCTCCAATGGTTATAATGACCATAAAAAATTGGAATGAATGACTGCATGAAATGTTTTTCCTCACTCATTTTCTCTAGATTCACTCAAAGCAGTTGTTTGACGGTTAACTCTAATACCAATTTGTAGATAATAAGTTATAAAGAACTCTAATCAAATTGGAAATGAATGATTTGATTTATTTGAAGAAGCAAGGTCGGCTTAAATAGTCTTACGAGGAAGCTAATAATAACTCTTTAACAATCCACCAAAAGCTAAGATGGTTAACTCAAATAACAAAGGAAAACCTATTTTTATGTAATTTAAACTAACAACAAAGACTTAGCAGAAATTTTGGTCAGCAAGAAAATTGGTGAAAATAATTGCATATTAGATTATCTAATTAAATATACAGATGTCCATTTTTTATAATACCATTTTCCTCTCACTTTACATTTAACATCGTTTTAAATTTTTCTTAATAAAAGAAACTTTTCCTAAAATAGTATTTCCAAAATAGTTTTCTCTCTCCCTTCATCTTCACCCTCGTTCATTTCATACGACAAAAATCATTCTTCTGCCATTTTTTCACCGAACATAAACCACCAATCTTTTGCCGTTATTTTTTCCATAACTAACCGATGGCTCTTTCCAACAAAGTAAGACGAACGTTCCGGCCAAGAAAGACGTACTTTCTACGACAAGATTCAGTTCTATCTAGAATGTATTGTTATGTACTAATTTTGAAAAAACAAAAAACAAATTTCATGGATGACTTCCTGCGTGAATCCAACATTCATTTGGATTCTTGCATTTTTGCTGAGGTTTTTTCAACATGTCTATGATTTTTCTGAAGTGCACCAGCGTCGTCGTGATTGATGGCAGCGCTCTCACAAAACCCTAATTTGCACGAATGTAGAAGAAGAAAATAATACGAGTTTAACTATAATACTATATTATAATACTCATAACATCAATACTAATAATGTATTACAATGCACATTACATAAATACGATGTATTTATTATAATACCTAAATTGTATTATTTGTGAGTTATTATATAACATCATATGTGTTGATCCATTTATATTAGAACCCTAAATTTGCATGAGAAAAACACTCTATGTTGGTAATGTTAAATCCTTATTAAATAAATACAGTAGTTTTATCGAGTATTTTTATGGAGTATTTACAAGTCTTTATTAATTTTTAATACGACATAAATACATTGAATATGCATATCTCTATACGTAATAACAATATAATAAGCTAGTAGAGAACAATAAGGATCATATTAAACAATAAGGATCTACATCAAAACTCATTAATATCAGAATTATAATAAATGTCTCATACACGTTTTATCTATTTAATAAAAACAAGTATTATAAATAATACATTTTTATGGAACGAAGATTCTTGCATATACATACAATATAAATATGTTTTATGGTATTAATAAAAAATACAATATTCAAAATTAATACAGTATCAAATCGACCAAATGATAGTGTCTTATTGTAATTATTTTATATCAATCTAGTGTGCAACTAATCTACCCTTTTGCTCATCACTTGTAGTCTTTTAAATATTTTCTATTGTATCGGAGCTCGATCACTAGTCACCTCTTCCATTTCCTTCATTTCTTCTGTTCCTTGAGCCATATTACTTGTAAGCTTTTCAATCCTCTATATATGCGGCAATTGGAGGCACTGCACTGGTGGGTACACAATAGAAGTGTTATCCTCCCAAGTAGAGGAATTTTATGAACTTGTTCACTATACATAAAAAATGTAAGAACCCGACTCTAAAACAGTCCTAAACCCAGTTCTTACTCAGCATGCATGGTTCAATACATTAAAAAATAAACTTTAAACCAACCGATTTCAAAGCAAAGCCTGTGTATTCTTTCAGAACAGTTCATAAAATAAAACATAGTTGAGCCTCTGGTCAGAGTTATTCAAAGCAAGTTGAAAACATGAAATCCATTATAATCAAAACTACTGTATGCAGAACAAAGACAACATATAAAAATAAAATAGCAAACGCCCATGATCAAGCAGCTCCTCCTCTAGCCGCCCCGATGCTGTCCCAAGTTACCTGGTAGAAAACCACAGAAATAAAGGTGAGAACGTATGGTACTCAGTATGAATGCCCAACCGGGGTAAGTCACATCATCCAGCATCCTAGCATACAAGCAACCCAAACATCACATAGGCAGTCTCAACACAAGTACAATCACAGCATGCTCAAACCTCGAGAGTCTCTAACTCTCAGCTAAGGATCCACTGTGGATCTTCAAATGGGTTACCAATGTAACCCCCAAAAAATCTCGAGAATCTCTAACTCTCGGCTAAGGATCCACTACGGATCCCCAAATGGGTTACCAATGTAACCTCCAAAATCTCGAGAGTCTTTAACTCTCGGCTGAGGTGATCAGCTCACTATGCCGATCCTGGACACCTAGGAGAGTACCTAAGTGTCTAGCTCTAGACGACATAAAAATGGTGTACTGATACACTAGCCCGAGGGAGCTCTCCTCCCGGCATCTAATACACATACGCGCACACCGCATGCTCCTGCAAACTGAATAAATGTAGGCCTACACAAACTATGCCAGTCCAAGTGCACATGCCTAAGACTCGGAAAAGTGAGCACTGATCCACAGCAGGCGGGAGGCCCTCGACACCATACTGTGGTAGCCTGAATCACACCAACGCCGAAGCTAAAGGTCGTCCCAAGGTAGGCTTGCACCAAGGAAAGGACCTTGCTCTAGCAGGCCACGAACTAGGCTTATGCCGGAGTGGTAGCTACTCTACTCCTGGCTGCCGAGGGTAAGAAATCTGTCCTCACAGCCTGACCGTTGGAGATACATACGTTGGTCCACTCTCAGCCTTTGAATGATGACAACCTAACAGGATCTAGCTAAGAGGAAGCATCCTAGAACTAGCAGTGTTCAACATTGATAACATTGCACAATATCATACAGAATACCACAATCAATAACATACAATCACTGTAAACAGAAAGGTGCAATTCAGGGTGTAAACATTCTCCATGCCAGGTCCTATCAGACAAGCCATACAATCCTATCCACTAACAAGTATATCAACAGGCAAGCCTATCCACTAACAAGTTTAGCAGCAGAAATAACGTTCAATAACCTATCCACTAACATGCTCAGAAAACAGTAACACACAACCAGAAAACTATCAGTGGCAAGTACAGGGTCCACATAACCCCGGTAAGAAATCCTTACCCGAAAACTGGAAATAGACAAACAACAGGTAAATGCTCCTCGAGCTGCAGAACCAACGAATAATCAACCTAGGCATAAAATACCAATAATTAATTAACAACCAGCAGCTAAACAGAACCAGGCATCCAGACACACAAGGCTCGAGAGAAATTATCCAAAACTGAAAAGAATAGGGTCGGTAACACGGCTTCACCGAGGATGAAGGCGAAGGGCTGCGTCTGTCGAAGGCGAGGCTCGCGGCTGTAAGGTTGTGCGACACAGGCAGCGTGTGCGGGCAAAGACGCACGACTAGGCTTGGCAGTGCTACGACTAGGCGATCACGGCTGGGATCAGAGCAAGCGGGCTAGCTGTGCTCGAGGGAGCGATAGCGAGGGGCGTGGCTGAGATGTGGGTCGGCGCGGTGCGGGTAACTCACGATGCTACTGACGTGCTCGTGGCTGAGCGACACGTGCGAGCGAGGGGCTGCGAAGCTGCGCGTGCGGCTGTGGGTGAGGCGAGGCATTGCGGGCTTGCAATCGGTGCTTGTGAACTCGGTACTGCGGTAAGGAGCGGCGAAGGGCGATGGCGAATCGTGAGCTACAATTGTGAGATCGACAATGGTTGTTCGGTAAAGTGACCGACGGCTAGGACAGGCGATTAGCGATGGGGCTTGGCAAGGGAGGCTGTGCGACAAAGCTGCGACTGGTCTCGGTGGCAAGGTGATGTTCTCTCACTCAGCTAGGGCTTTGGTCTCGACAAAAGAGGAAGAAGAAGGAGAAAGAGGAAAAGAAAAATCGATTTTGGGAGAAAAGAAAAGACGATTGTAAAAAGGAGCGATCCGAGAAGGCCTCAATGCCACATGTCAAACTCTCCCAGAACCAACTAGCCTTTGAGCCCTGGCGAAGGCAAAACTCAAACCAATTTTTCTCCTTTTTCTTTTTTAACCTTTTTTATCCAAGACAACCTCCAACCTTCAACCAGCAAAACTAACCCGAAAGTCCTGTAAATTACAAAAACAGCCCTGTCTCAGTTAAAAGCAAGAACAACCCTGAAAGCCGATAAATTACCAAACTAACCCTAGGGGGAAAATGACCAAAATACCCTTGAAGGATAGAACTGCCCCAACGGCCCAACCGAACAACCGAAAAAACAACCGAACATACCTGGGGAACCGAAATGGAAAACTGGGCCATTACAAAAAAACTAATGCAAGTTTTATTATTGTTTTAGATCATAATTATATATGATATCAAAAAACTAATATATAATAGTTTTAGATCTTAATTATGTATAATATCTCTCACACTATTATTACATATAAATTAATACTGTTTTGACAATACAAATTATAAGTAACACGGTATATGCCCCAAAATAATGCAAGTTTTATTATTGTTACGTAGTTAGGTATATATGTTAAATTTTACATATCTATTAAACCTTAATATTGTATTTCAACATTCATAAGAATAATAATTCCCCTATTACAAGTAACTCTCAACTAATAACACCATGCATATCCATACTATACTTCAAACAAAACAAACGGAAACCATTGTACCAAAAAAATAGTCGCATACCCTTCCATAATGTAATGTAACATCTATTTTGAAACTTTTACAGTACATGCATGATACATAATCCCTTCTAATATACTGATTCCCAGTTTACAAAAACGGTTTAATGATTTACTAACCCTAAACGACCAATATCGTCTACATTTTTTTACTCATTTGCTAACCCTAAAAGAAATCCCCAATTATTTACGAAACCCTAAACAATAAATTAACAATACAGTTAATGAGTCAAAAACTTAAATAACAGTACTTATAGTATGCGTATGCTGGCAGTTTTTCTTCAAGGTAAAACGAAAAATGACTTGCTTGCCAGAATTAGATATTCGTACAATATTCTTTGCAAACGAAACGACCATAAATTTTCTTATAGCCGAAAACTTCAGGAAGAAGAAATTACTCTGATTGGGAGGTCGACGGGTTTAGTGTGAAATGATGAGCACAAAAACTGGGGTCGTGGGTTAGATGTTTTTTTTTAATTTTTAATTTTCCTTATTTATTTAATAATACCAAATAAATATAATGCATTAAATGAGGAGGGTATGATGACAATTTCGTATTGTTCCGTAATTATTAATGTTTAATAGGAAATTAGAATTGATAGTTATTATTGTTTTTTTTTTTTTTGCTTAGTTTTCAATTACTTTCTCAAATTTGCATATTCCTAAAAAAAATAAAAGCCTTAAATGAATCTATAGTTTATTTTGAACTTTAAATAAATGTCTAAATAAAAAATCATGTAGAAGATATAATAATTCCATCTCTATTATAGCCCTCTTATACTTGCTTTAAGAAAATATTTAAAAACTAAAAAATTGGCCACACACAACAAAATCTAAATATTTTTAATATCTTATCAGTTAACAACCCTAAAAAATCAGCTTTTTTTTAAAAGTCAATTGCATGTCATATTCATCATTGAGTAGTCAAAAACCCAAAACCCACAATCCAAGAATATCTTTTCAACACTTTAATTCTGCCATTGATTTGCCATTGGTTATCCTATTCTAGCAAAATCCAATCTCTCCATTTTTTCAATTTTATTAGATTTATTCGAGTAGTTAGGATCTTTAAGTTGTTATGATTTCTAGGTTTAATTTTTTTATGTATAAATAATCTCCACACCGGAGATAAAAGTTAGGTCAATTATTTCAATCATTGTTGATTTAATATGGTATTAGAGAAAATTGCATTTTTCCCCGCTTGTTCGCTTTCCACTGTGCTTATCCATTAATGGTCAATTGAAGCACCATTACACTATTTTCCCATAACACATTTAATTGATGCTTTTTTTCATTTTTTCCGGTGGTTATTTTTTTTTTTCTTTTTTCTCTGTAGGTTTAACTTTTACAGTGCAATTCCTATTAATTTTCCCAATTGAAGCTAATCTCATCCTATTATTTTTATTTTATTTTTAATTTTTTTTCTTCTACCCAATGTTTAAGTTTGACTTTCTAGTCTATATCGTCCAACTTGAGGGACACTACTAGATTTATTCGAGTAGTTAGCATATTTAGGTTGTTATATCTTTCAATTTTAGATTATTTTTCTGCTCTCTAAAATTTTCTTAGAGCTTCGATGGCGACTCTCACAGATATTGGGGTTTCCGCATTAATTTATATCATCACTGCCTTTATGTTTCTTCTTGCTTTTGCTCTGTTTCAGATTCAACCCATCAACGATAGAGTTTATTTCCCTAATTTGGACATCAATGGCAATCGAAATAGCCCACGGAGCTTCATGAATTTTGTGGGAAAATATGCTAATCTCAACTTCTTTACTTATTTCACCTTTTTGAACTGGATGTCTATCTCTTTGAAGATGGATGAAATTGAAATTATTAGCGACGTTGAGTTTGATTATGTTGTTTTTCTCAAAATTTATACTTTTTTGTAATTTTCTTGCCCCATTTTACTCTAATTTCTAGTGGATAATTTAAAATACTGATTACACAGTTCAGTACATTGTCGACGAACCAAGAACAAAATAGGGGAATCCTACGACCACGATCATCATTGAATATCCAGCAGATTAGAGTTCTCTCTATGTTAAAGCCCACAATCGTAAAAGAATCTACATCTATCATAGTTACATTCAATGATATTTTGAAGGAGAATTAGTATTTGAATTACAAGATAGTATTTATTGATATTTTTCATGGATCTTGTACAATACCTAGTTTATATCGCGATTCTCGAGCTTAACGAGATTTCTAAAGTTTCTAGCGTATCACTCTACAAAGATGGTTGCATTTTGGCTAATAACAACAATAGGTACAAATATAGACATTGTACATGTATAGACACCACAACCACATTGAGTAAATCAAAGATGTTAATCGACTTTTAAGCGTTTTCAAATTTAAAGGTCTTTAATGGTTCTCGCACTCCCCATAAGCAATAATCATCACCAATGCATTGTGTATAAGGTGTGTACTCCACATTCTATTAATTTTTTTAGGTTTATTCACCATCACAACTCTCATAATTAAATTGGGGAATATAAAACGGGTATGTAAGATTAAGAACCATACAGAATAAGTTCAATGTTTAAATTTTTTAAGATAGAACGTCCAAAGTCGTTTTAATTTTTGAAAACATTCATTTAAAATTTGATTGGTCATAAGATCCCATGAGATTTTTTCCACTTTTATATCTAAGAATTTTTGCATAGGTTGTTACAAGAAATCATATTTATTTATTTTTTCTTTAAAAAAACCGTATAGTAGTGAGGGTCATAAGTGTAAAAAATAATTTCTTCGATTAATAATTTAATTTTGAAAACTAAATTTAGAAATCAATTTAAAGTCCAAAACAAACTACACATTCTCGTAATATCTTTCTCTACATTTACCTAGTTGTCCCTAGAATCAAATACTTATTTAAAAAATTAAGCAAAAACAATAAGTAAAATGTGTTTTTTTTTCTTCATTAGTTCACCTAAAATGTAATTTCATGATCAGTTGGTCACGAATTCGAATCTCCCAACCATCAACTAAAGCGGAGCAAAAAAATATGTGTTTTCTTAAGTACAAAGTGTCAGTAACTTGTAAAATATTAAATAATAATAATAAACCAACTTGGGTGGGAGAAGGAAGTGAGGGGTTTGGTGGTGAATGAGCAGTAAATTTCCTTTTTGAGTATTGAATCTAGACGAAAAAAATAGGAAAATCTTGTCTGGAATGTAAGAAAAGAAATGAAGGGATACTTGATACAAAAAAAGAGAGAATAATTACAAGGATAATGAGAATTAAAATGACAATATGAAGGATAATAATTATCAAAGTAAATGTTACTTTAATAGAATGGAACACAAAATAAAGAAAGTTTCCATAATTTTATGTTGAAAGAATGGAAAATACAACATTATATAGTTGTCCAATACAATTAAAAAGAGACGAAAAAAAAAAGGAGTCCATGACTCAACTAACATTGAATATTCTAAACTTATAATTCATTCCTAATCAATATGGCTTATTAACTAGTCAACGTAAACTTATGCAATTAAATTCTAACAATTCCTCTTTAAATTGAAATGTTGCATTCATTCAGTTTATATTAGCATTTGAACAAATATCGAAAAATCTTTGCAACTTCAAGAACTGATCCAACTTTAGAGGTTTAGTCATCACATATGCCACTTGATCTTGAGAATCACATTGCACCAGCTCAACACTATTTGCCTTAGTAAGCTTTCAAAGAAAATGAAAATATACATCAATATGCTTGCTACGACCATGCATGTCTGGATTATTTGAAAGCTTGATTGCAAAACTTGCATCACAAATGATATGTATTATTTTTTCGTGATTTTGGTTCAAATATGCCAACACCATGCATAACCATATTCTTTGCCATGCACATGATGCTGCAGTAATAAACTCGACCTTTATGGTGGACAAACTAACTACTGGTTACTTGTAGAAGATCGTGAAACTTCTTTAAAGCTCAATTAGAACACATAACCAGAAGTTATTTTTCTATTTTCCACATCTCCAAGGTAGTCACTATATTAGTGTACGCAACTAGTTCATTAATTCCTCTATTTTTATAGAAAATCTCAAGCTCAATAGTGCCCTTCAAGTATCTCAAAGCTCGTTTCACCATTTACAAATGCAGTTCAGTTGGATTTTCCATATATCTACTAGCAAGACTTATCACAAACATCACATCTAGTCGAATTGTTGTAAGATACATGAGACTATCAACAACTTGTTTACAATATAACTGTAACGACCCGACTTCCTAAAATACTTTAATGGGGTGTTACGGGTGCATGCATATTAAAATCCTTAAAATCGATTTAATAACCACATGCATTTTTCCAACCAAAACCTCATAAAAATATGAAAACGGTACTGATAGTTCGAAAACATACAAAACATGGCTCGGGATCCCGATATATCAAAACAAAAACAGTTCAACGGAGTTTAAAACATAAAATATAAGGTTTGACACAAGTAAACAATGCAGAAGAGAAATGTCGACACCGTATCAATGATCGATGCAGCTCCTAGCCTAGTCACCTCGGGATGGATTAGTACCTGAAAATGTAAGGGGTGAGTATATCGAATTATACCCAGTAAGGAGCCCCACCATGGGGTTAAGCATGCAAACAGAAACAAGTTAGAAGATACGACAACTAAAGCTAAGTGCTTCGCACATGCGTGCCAGCCCCCGAGCCGGTCACGAGCAAACAATGTCAAACGATGCACGTAAGCTGTGAGCAAGATATGACTAAATGCTGAGCAATCAAATGACCACTGTCAGGGGAGGACCACGAGTGAGGAAAACACATAAGTTCCCTAAACCTCGAATTGAGACACGTCCCATACCGTGTCTGAAAAGACATATACAAATGTCTCGGGATAGCTTGACTACTGTCAAAGACCCGCCACACTGTGCTCGCGGAGACATACACGAATGTCTCTGGGTAGCCTGACCATTGTTAGAGACCCGCCACGCTTCTGTTGCGCCACTCTAATAGCATATCAGAAGGGATAACACGAGTACCAAAAAAGTCACCTGACCCTGTTAGGGAGGACCACGAGTGAGAAAAACACGCAGGATCCGTAAACCTCGCGTCGGGAAACGTCCCATACCGTGTCCACAGAGACATACAAAAATGTCTCGAGGTAGCCTGACCTATGTCAAGGACCCGTCAAATTGTAACCATGGAGACATGCACAATGTCTCGGGGTAGCTTGACCTTTATCAAGGACCCGCCACGAGTGAAGGGAACATACAACATCCCTAAACCTCAAGCTAGGGCAGCCGTCAGCTACTCCCAGGGCCAACTGCTAACCCAAAGCATGCAGGGACTGACTGCATGCAGACAACATCCCGAAATGCATGCAGGCTCACCGACATGCATTTCTCCGTGCCATCATCTGTCTTAGTGGCCTCTTCCAGTAGGTGTCGGGGTCAAGCGAGTCATGAATGGCTCCCCTTCCCACGTACTTCAATGGGAAAAATAAGAGATATAACTAGCACTAGAGTCGCACGAGATCTAGCCTAGTCTAGGAGAGTGCAGCTGGCCCACCCGAGGGTTGGTGCGACCCTCAACATGTGCTCAACAACTAAGGAATTTGTTGTTTTGTACACAATGTAACACGTGGATGAGATCTGACCCCTTGGTCAGATGTAAGAGTCAACCCGTAGGTTAGTGTAGCCCAACCACGTGTCTCGAAGCAAAGAGGATCCATATCCTTGCTCGGTTCTTAAGAGGTACTAGCGAGTCACATCAGTAACAGGATACTGATCACGTAATGTGAGTCCTAAAATGGGTGAGCTAGCTGCTCCTCTAGGTGGTCAACTCGATAATTGGACCTAGTTATTCTAATGCTGAACATAACAAATTAGGAACAAACCCTTAGACGACAAATCAGAAAACCAAGAATATAAATATTGCAACACGTACACAGCCAAACATAGATGGAACCAACAGGATCGAAACATGCATAAACCTAAGACCATCCAGTCAATCGAAAGGTTAAACAGATAAACAGTTCATCACGTATACGAGTAAAGGTACAATTCAGGGAAAATGAGGCATAACAATAGAGGCTTTATAGTTTACGAGCTGCATATGATCCCATGCTACCACGAGTAATAATCAGTTGAAACAGTGAATCATAACACCAACACATACATGCGACAAGTCATCCAACATTCAATTCTCGTAAATCCTATCATGCCACTATTCACATGAAGCTCCTTACCTTCCCGACGGCTTGACCGAAACACCACAAGAACCCACAAGCTAAACGACAAGCCGAAACGGTGAAACTCGAGAGCACCTAAACATAAAAACAT
Source organism: Sechiopsis laciniata (assembly GCA_037833695.1). Classification (NCBI taxonomy): domain Eukaryota; kingdom Viridiplantae; phylum Streptophyta; class Magnoliopsida; order Cucurbitales; family Cucurbitaceae; genus Sechiopsis; species Sechiopsis laciniata. The sequence goes on along the minus strand of JBBMKA010026209.1, from coordinate 6,605 downwards.
GAGTAAAAGTCAATAAAATGAGCAAACAAAGTACAACGAGCTAAAACAGAGTTCACCACACGAACGACGATGGAAAACTAAGCTGACGGCGTGTCACTAGAATGCGATGGCACGTCGCCGAAAAAAGGTGGTGGCGGCAGTGGCCGATGGCGCGCCACCACAGAAAGGGATGTGTCATACCTCTTTCTCTTCGTCTTGTCACCCTAAATACGGAAATCTCTAGCTCGGAGTCGCGAACGGACTTCTCTAGCTCCGTGAAACTACAAAAGAAGAAACGGGTTTCAAAACCCACTTATCGAAAAACTCCATTAAAACCAACAAACTTGACCTTGTTTCGAAGCCCTCGACGTCCTGAGCACGGACATGGTCTAGGAATCGCAAACGGAGCTCTCTAGCTCTATGAAACTAAGAAACAAGAAATGTGTTCAAAGCTTGGAACTCGCTGGAATCCATGGAGTTTGATGGCCGGAAACAACGTGCTAAGCTTGGAAAGTGAGCGAGGTTAAGAATGAAAGCAATAGTGACTTAGTGAGAGGAGGATTAGTGACACTTGCCGCACGAAAACTCGCTAGAACTCACATCGGAAAACTGCTTGTTACGAAATAGGGGACGTAAGAGAGAGAAGGGTTGGGGGGCTGTTGCTTGCGTGACACGTGGCTTGAGCTGGGCGCTTGGATCACAAGAAATGAACAGCTGGGATTGAGAGAAAAGAGGGTTGGTGTTTTACGGCTGAAGGGAATTAAAGAGAGAGAGGGGGGGGTATCAAAACCAACCTTTTGTATATATATTAAAATCATTTTCCATTTAAAGTTACACTCCAATAAATCTCAAGAAAACCCTATGTTGCATTCCATAAATAAAACATTTAGTTTCTTTCTCTCTTTTTTTTTTTAATTATTATTTTTTAACTCATGAAAGTATTTTGATATTTAAAAAGACAATACTATTATATTAAAGTTTAATTACCTTTCTAATGCAATAAATATAAATTGGGGTTCTACAATTAATTCAAACCATTTGATAACTAAATTAATTTAATATATTATGACAAAGCATGGGTTAGGAATGTTTCAAATTATAAAATCTTCAATAAAAACACATAAATATTTTAATAAAAACTAGGGTGTTACAATATTTCCCTCTTAAAGAGACTTTCGTCCCGAAACCACTTTAAGACCTAACACCCTAGAGAACGAGATTGCACACCACGTCTTCTTCAACCCCCCAAGTGGATCAATGCACCCTCTGGTGCCACCACACAATTTTCAATAAACCACATGTAGTTGCTCAAAACCTTTTCAACCCAAAATGAAATTTTGAAATGGTTTAAAACTCATTTTGTTAATTAGGTCCACACGATGGTTAATCATCAGTTATAGGTTAAAACGTTTGTTCTTATTGTTGAATCATCCAGGTAAATACATTTCGATCAAAGCACTTACAATTCCAGTTGTTTAAAACATTTCAACCAAAAAGAACTTTGCATTGTTTCAAAACTCATTTAGTAAACTGGATCGTCAAGGTTAATAATATCATTGTCGTTTAAAACATCAATTCTAACATCAAAAAATTAGGGTAAAAAATGTTCAATTTGAATTGCTAAAACCTCATGGTTACAACTCTCGTTTCAAAACATTATTTTCTCGTTAATACTTTAGTTGGTTGGGTTCAAGCCCAAAAAATTTTAAGATTTTGGGTACATAGGATTCTAATGCCAAGGAACTTTTGGGAGAGATCAAGTCTCGATGCTTTAACACTAACAAAGGACTTGAAATTACATAACTGACTCGCACTTAGCTGCGACACAGAAAATGAATAAAAGCCTACTGGGTCCACCACACTAAAGAGAGAGAGACACTCACCCAAGCTCCTGAAATCTCCCGCGCATTCCCCAAAACAAACTTACCACTTTGCAACTTTTCCTTGGAATGCATAACGACAAACTCTGCCTCGTGGGCACTACTTTTAAACTCAACTTCTGTCACACAACACAAGTAACCTGACAGGGTAAGACTTCACGCCTTGCAATAAATCAACAAACTAACTTGGTCCGCAAAGCAAATGAGGGCGGTCCTCTGACCTGTACTCTCTAAACTCGAAGCTCGGCAAAGAAGAAGGACTGAGATTGAACTTCTTCCAAAGGCAGTTAGCGACTGTGCGGTTATCAACAAACCACACCATGCCACACATGGCACGAAACTCAAACAGGGTAAGCCTAACCGAGCGAAACACTAGTAGCTGGTTGGATACAGGTATCCGACCAACTCTAACTCCTAAAACAACAGTAATAATACAACTATAATGGAACCAAGGGTGTAATGCAATCGCAGTGAATGAGTAGGTTAGTACAATCGTAATGACCAGGCAGGACAACTCAAACCTGATACAATACTAGAGGCCCAAACATACATGACGAACAAATAGAGCCATAAAATCATTATGCAACACTTACAACATTGCAATCGTGATGAGAACGAATGAAATAATGCAATCATGATGAACAAGAAAAGTGGTATAATCACGATGAAACACAAATATAGTAATACGATCATGATAAATAGACGACACAATGCGGCCATGACGAATGACGAAGCACCCCATCATGTTAAAAAAAAATAGGCAATACGATCGTGATGAGAACGACTATAACGATACGAACATGGTGAATAGGTAGTGCAATGCGACCATGGCAACAAACAAGGCAACACAATCATGATGATCATATAGATCGAATACTAATAGGATAAGAACGAATACAACAATACAAACATGATAAACTCAAAGAGATATAATCACGATGGAAAGAATATAATAATACAATCACAATGAATAGACATAGCAGTACCAATCCCGATGAAGCAATAAGAATAGTATGACCATAACAAACTGAAGGAGCAATACCATCGTGAAGACACGAGTAGAGCAATATAATCATGGTAACAAATAGAACAATACAGTCATGATGAGAACGAATACCACAATACAACCATAATGAACACATAAGACAGAGTGGTACGATCATGCAGAATGAACAGGGTCATACGATCACGATGTAACAAAAAGGCGTAATACAACCAACATGCAACAAATAGAACAATACGATTCCAACGAAATAAATAAAGCATTACAATCACTTACCAAGCATAAGAAAGTAAGACAATTCAAACAAGATACACATCAAACAACATGGATAATGGATCAATGGCTAACATATGAATGCACACAACACAAGATCAAACCACAAACACATTCAATAGCATGGATCAGAGGTCAAAGAGCATACATAACGAGGTAAAAAATGTATGGCCGAATAAAACATGAATTAACTGTACGAAGAGAGCAAGAAATATGTGAACATGACAATTGAATCATCAGTCTGAGGAGCAGGCTCAGCTGGAGTGACTGGCTCGACTGACGATGCATGTGAAGACTCTAGGCTGAAAAGCGGCAATGTGCAACATGCTGCAAAGTGGCCCTCCTGGCTACACCGGTAGAACTCCTTCACCTTAGGTGGACATGGTCCCTGGTGAACTCTCGAACACCTGCGGCACTCCAACGTATCCTCTAGTGGATTCTGATGACAGCCTCGACGAGACCTTTGCCTTTCTTGCTGCCTGGAACCTTCTCTCCTGAAACGCCTCCTTAACTTGTTAGGATCTCTCTAGTGGGACTGGTTTCTTGCACGATCGGGATTCCCCAGACTAAAGTAGTCTCTTAAATGGAGAACCCTGGGGTAAGACTCAAATTTCTGCCCGTATCTGGCTACACTGCCTGAACTCCCGAAGGCCCAAACTCACTAGTAGTCTACACGGTCACATGGTGCGTAATCTAGACAATAAAAGTACGAGCTTCGCAAAGCTGAGTGTACACTCCCGACTGACCCTCTGCGTGTAAGTGGTGACGGTGTGGAACTTCTGCCTCTAAGCGACGAAGAGAGACCCTGTCTTCAGCGCGGCAGCTAAAGCAAAGCGAGCCTCTACAAACTCTCTCTTGAACTGGTCCCACCGGACCGAGGTACCCCTACTGGGTAGCTCTCTTGGAAGATATAACGACAAAAAGGTATCTACACTGAAACTGAACTAAAAAAGATCCTAATCAGGACCTACAATCAAACAATACAATACACAGCCAAACAGTTTCTTAACTAAAACATGCTTCTAACTTTGCCCTATTTCAACATAACTGGTGACTGTTCGTCTGCTGATAATCATGGACACACAGTTTACAGAATCTATGACTCTGAGCTCTGATACCAACTTGTAATGACCCAACTTCCTAAAATACTCTAATGGGGTGTTACAGGTGCATGCATATTAAAATCCTCAAAATCAATTTAATAACCACATGCATTTTTCCAACTAAAACCTTTACAGTTCAACGGAGTTTAAAACATAAGGTTTGACACCGTGTCCATGATCGATGCAGAAGAGAAATGTCGACATCGTGTCCATGATCGATGCAGTTCCCAACCTAGTCACCTGGGAATGGATCAATACCGTAAATGTAAAGGGTGAGTATATCGAAATATACCCAATAAGGAGCCCCACCATGGAGTTAAGCATGAAAACAGAAATAAGTTAGGAGATACGCAACTGAATCTAAGTGTCTCACCGTGCGTGCCTGACCCCCAGGCTGGTCACGAGTAAACAATGTCAAACGATGACGCGTAAGCCGTTAGCAAGATATGGCTAAATATCGAGCAATCAACTGACCACTGTCAGGGGAGGACCACGAGTGAGGAAAACACATAAGTTCCCTAAACTTCGGGTCGAAACACGTCTCATAACGTGTGCGAAGAGAAATACACAAATGTCTCAGGGTAGCCTGACCACTGTAAGGGACCCTCCACGCTGTGCTCGTGGAGACATACACGAATGTCTCTTGGTAGCCTAACCATTGTCAGGGACCTGCCACACTTCTGCTGCGTCACTCTAATAGCTTATCAGAAGGGGCAACACGAGTACCAAAAAAGTCACATGCCCTGTCAGGGAGGACCACGAGTGAAGGAAACACGCAGGATCCCTAAACCTCAGGTCAGAACACGTCTCATACCATGTTCATAGAGACATACCCAAATGTCTCGAGATAGCCTGACCTCTGTTAGGGACTCGCTAAACTCCAACCATGGAGACATGCACAATGTCTCGGGGTAGCCTGACCTCTGTCAGAGACCCACCACGAGTGTGGGGAACACACTGCATCCCTAAACCTTAGGCTAGAGGCGCCATTTGCTAACCCCAGGGCGCCAACTGCTAACCCAAAGCATGCGGGGACCGACTGCCTGCAGACAACATCCCAAAATGCATGTAGGCTCACCAACAGACATCTCTCCATGCCATCATCTGTCTCAGTGGCCTCTTCTAGTAGGTGTCGGGGTCAAGCGAGTCATGAATACTTTCCTTCCCATGTACTGGGCTGTTATAGTAGGTGTCGAGGTTAAGCGAGTCATGAATGGCTCCCCTTTCTACATACGACAACAGGAAAAATAAGAGATATAACTAGCACTAGAGTCACACGAGATCTAACCTAGTCTAGAAGAGTGCAACCGGCCCACCCGAGGGTTGATGCAACCCGCAACGTGTGCTCAACAACCAAAGAACTCGTACACAATGTGACACGTGAATAAGATCACATGGGCACAAAAATAGAGGCTTTACAGTTTACGAGCTACACACGATCTTATGCTACCACGAGTAATAATCAGTTCAAATAGTGAATCACAACACCATCACATACATGCGACAAGTCATCCAACATTCAATTCTTGTAAATCCTATCATGCCACAATTCACATACTTTTAAGCCATAAACTCGGATCATAATGAAGATCCTTACCTTTCCGACGGCTTGACCGAAACACCATAAGAACCCACAAGCTAAACAACAAGCCAAAACGATGAAACCCGAGAGCACCTAAACATAGAAACATGAGTAAAAGTCAATAAAACGAGAAAATAAAGCACAACGAGCTAAAACAAAGTTCACTACAGAAACGGAGATGGAAAACTAAGCTAAGGCGTGTCACTGGAGTGCGACGACACGTCGCTAGAAAAAGATGGTGGCGGCGGCGGCCGACGGTACACCACCACAGAAAGGGAGGAGTCATACCTCTTTCTCTCGTCCTGAATACGGAACTGGTCTCGGAATCACAAACGGAGCTCTCTAGCTCCGTGAAACTAAGAAACAAGAAATGGGTTTAAAGTTTGGAACTCGCCGAAATCCATGGAGTTTGATGGCTGGAAACAACGTGATAAGCTCGAAAAATGAGCGATGTTCAGAATGAAAGCAACGATGACTTAGCGAGAGGAGGATTGGTGATGCTTTTCACATGAAAACTTGTCGTCGAAAAACTGCTTATTGCGAAAAGGGGAAGCGAGAGAAGGGTTGGGGGGTTGTTGCTCGCGTGACACATGGTGCGAGCTGGGCGCTTGGATCGCAAGAGATGAACGGCTGGGATTGAGAAAAAAAAGGGGTTGGTGTTTTACGGCTGAAGGGAATTAAAGAGAGAGAGAGAGAGAGAAAGGGGGGGGGGGGGGGAAAAGATCAAAGGCAACCTTTTGTATATATATTAACATCCTTTTCCATTTAAAGTTACACTCCAACAA